>JAVDOI010000004.1:12492856-12562856 GCA_032191485.1 Leptoclinus maculatus | reverse complement strand
GACTGTTGACCAGGCATTTATATGAAAGTAGCATTTTAATTTCACATCTAGTTGAGGTGGAGCTGATTTAACCTACTTTATATACTATTAGTTGAATATACCTGTTACATGCATATATTTTTCATAAATTGATTTTATGTTTTGTGACACATCCTTTTTCTTTAGAACTATGATGATCTTTCACTGTAAAGAGAGCTGTAGACTCTCTGACTGTTTGCAGAAGTACTGGAGGAGTTTTGGAACAATTTGGTCGTTGTTACAAGAGAGGAAAGCCTGTGTGCACGTGATGCAATGGCCATTCAGGTCACAGGTGTGCATGTGCAACTGTTCGTATGTTTGAATGCTATCAGGAAAACCTCTGGTTGAACTCTCAATGGATTGCACGGATCCGAACTAAGACGGTGTACAAGTGTGTGTGTGTGTGTAAAGGACTTATCCAACATCAGAGTCATCAATCATTCCTGTTCAGTGAGACTTGCAGCATTTTCTGTCTCCACCTTCATCACAGTGTGGCGTTAACGACTGAGTAATGATATGAAAATAAGCAAAATACTTGGTTTTCATGCCGTGTAAAATCCACGCTACAGTATTAGAGACTACATCTAACATCCTCTCTACCTTACAGGCCTTTGCAGCCTCCATGCCTGAGGCAGTAAATCTGTCTGTCCATCAGTGATTATGAGCCTTCTAATAGGTCGTTCTGTTTAAATGACAGGCCTTTCATCTGTCTGTCTGCTCTCTCCAGCTACATGACTTTAATGGCCCTGACATCATGTAAGCCGGAGCAGCTGGCTGTGTGTGTGTGTGTGTGTAGATGAACAGGGAGGTGTTGGTACCTGCATGATGGTGTGGCTCTAATCCATGTTTGTTCTGCTCCAGCACCAGGAGAGAATGTCCTCCACACACACACATATGGCACACCTGCAGCCTCACTCTCTCACACACACACACACACACACACACACACACACACACACACACACACACACACACACACACACACACACACACACACACACACACACACACACACACACACACACACACACACACACTGAACTCGAAAGGGTTGCTCCTCTACACTCATGGTGCATAAAGAAGTAGAAGTAGTTAATACATCCTGTTTGTGCAGAAGTACATATTTTATCATCAGAAGCACTGATTGTGATCTTCAAGGGACTTGACAATATATTGTGTTTTATAAAGCAGTATTGCCAGGTAGCATAAAGAAATAGTCAATATATTCTCTATAACTATTTATATTTGTTTTACGTAAAGTAAGTAGAATGCTAATTTGTATGAAACTAAAACTATTTTGAAAAAGTTGTCCTCAAATTTTATGTATTTTCTGGATTGTTTGAGCGACCACAAAAATGTTGCACTTTAAAAAAAATCAAAAGTATGTTTTAACTGTCATAAGTCTGACAAATGAAGCAGATAGATGCAATATATAAATCATTTCATTACATTTGTTGGAACATGTGGATACAAATTGAAACTCCTCAAATTAAATTGAATCAATCAATTCAGATGTTTGTGACTCACAAAAAAAGAAAGAACTCAAAAAAATCATCTGATTTGGACAAAAACTGTTGCCTCTGTGTTACTGCTTACTTTGTGTGCTTTTGGCCAAACCTTCAGCCACTCAGTGCCGTTAAAGTCTGACTGTAATGTCTGGGAATTGAGTCGTACATACCAGTCAGTCAGTAGGCTAATCTAAGAGAGAGGCAGACAAGAGGGGGAGAGACCACCAACATACTAACCAAATCTATCTAAAACTGTGTGTGTGTGTGTGTGTGTGTGTGTGTGTGAGTGTGTGTGTGTGTGTGTGTGTGTGTGTGTGTGAGAGAGACAGAGAGCCGCTATCGCTCAACAGCTTTGATATGAGACTGGGTTTGAGCTGAAGTGGAAAGATTTGCACAGTTCGTTTCACAACTTCTCTTATCTGCGCTGACTGAAGTCATGCCTGATACTACCATTACTACTGCTACTGTGTGTGTGTGTGTGTGTGTGTGTGTGTGTGTGTGTGTGTGTGTGTGTGTGTGGGTGTGTGTGTGTGTGTGTGTATGCATCTGTGTGTGTGCACAATGGGAGAATATTACTGCAATTGCCCCCATAAAATCTATGTATGTGATTGAAGGAACACTAATGCTGCTGCTACTGGTTAGTGAAGTATTTTATAAGGATGGTAATTAATGTTTAAAAATAAATAAATCAAATAAGCATGAATCAAGATCTCACAGCTTTGTAAGGTCAGAAGGTTTACACACACAATCCTGATTCTGTGATTTTGTAGATTTAGGGGACAATGATAACCCTTTGTTTTTGGCTAACATGGCTCAGAAAGACACACTCACATCCAGGTGTTGGTGTCAGATATGTTTCAGAGTGATGTCTGGATAGATTACCACGCTGGGAAGTAACCTGACCATATTTGGTGGCAGGGTCAAACTGATTGACACTTCCAGGTCAAATCCAACTGTGGCGTTTGCATGCAGGGGATGTTTTGTGCTCGCTCATAAATCTGACTTTTATAAACTTCTAGGAGCTGGTTGCACCAGCTATTTATACATTCAAACTTAGACTAATTATAATGTTAGTTATGAAGGTTGATGCATCACAAATCATAACTCATCTTTTTAGAAGTGCTTTTATTGTGTGATTAATGTTGTGTGTTTTATATTTTTAGTGTGTTGTTATAAATAAAATGTATTGTTATTATTATTATTTTTTAGGCCTATGTATCACGAAATGAAACAGGTCCCACCACACAAACTAGTTCTTATGTAGATTAGTTGTTCCTAAACATTCCCCATCAGTAACTGACAAAGCTAATGTTAGCTTGCTAATATAGCTCACTCGTTTAGAGTGAGAAGTAAAAGAGGTAATGGTCCATATGTCTGACCTGACACTTGATAAAAATGCTTTTTAATAATTAAACCAGAAACTATAACTAGAAAAACAACACAATAACGTCACTTTAATGTCCTAATCAACAGTTAGATTAGTGTGATTGGGTATATGGAAGTTTTGCAACAGCTAGCTTGTTTGTTAGCTTGATGCTAAGATGACTTTCTGTTCTCTAAGTAAACTGCTTTTGATTGTAACATGAATTCATGCCAACTGATTTACAAGTGACTAAAGTCTTTGAGTTGTTCCTCAACTTTTAACGATGCAACCTGGTTTAGTAAATCACCAGTTTGCTAGCTAGACGTCACTAAGAACTTAAAGAGGACTTTATGGACAACTCAGTATTGCATTCATGAATAGTTAGTGCAGCCCAGTTCAGATTATTTGTATGGAAAGAGAGGTAAAAGGAGAAATGGAGTCGGTGCTACATACGGAGTCAGGTGTGTGTTGGGAGGCAGGCAGACCAGCATGTTTATCTGACGCCTCCATCAGACACAGACCAAACATTTGCCTTAGCTGCTTCTCCCTCTCTTTCTCTCTGTCCCTCTCTCTACCCCTATATATTTTCTTCTGAAGAGGCAGCATGCCGCTAAACACCCACAACTATCAAAGAAAAAGTCAGGAAAGCGAGGGGGACAGGGGCTTTTGAAAAGTGTCTGTATATACACGTGTGTGTGTGTGAGGCCTACTTCAGAGAGGCCCAAGTCTTCCGTGGTCTCACTTCTTTCTGTAAATATCGTATTATCTTCACGTTATCAGCAGTGATGACTTGACTGTGTGTGTGTGTGTGTGTGTGTGTCCTGTTGAGGGGATGTGTTGGCTGGAATAGTACTGATCAAACGGATATGTTAATAAATGAACGATCACAATATTTATAGTCTTATTCTGAACATCAGATTTTATTGGAGCACATAACTGTGTGTTATGTCCGGACTATGTATGAAGTTTCCTGTTGCTGTATAAATGCATCTTCTTCTTGTTCTTGTGTCAGTATGACTGCATTCACTACATTTTTCTACAGTATATTACTTATATTATATTTTATGTCATATCTTATCTTAGTTGTCCTGGTTCTTTTCTTAAGAGGCTCAACTGAGGACACTATTTTGTGGTCTCTTACTGTTTATCTTAAGTTAAAATGCCTGCAGTTTCACAATTACAGATTGACTTTTATGATGGCGACAGTTCAGTTCTTCTTCATGCCTTTCACATTTAGGAACATGAAATAATAAGAAAAGTATCTCCTCAATTGAAACTTACACTACTTATATAATTTAATTTAACATTATGTAATTTAAACTTGTTAATCAATTCTGATGTCATTAATATCTGTGTAATAATGTGCAACAACAATTACTGCGTTGACTATATACCGTACCATTATAAGTAACATGTTTCTAATTCACAAAGACAAATCGGTGGTTATGATGTTATAAAAGAAGTAACAAAATGTAATGAAGTGTCTTTTCTATAAAAAATAAAAAAAACATAATGCAACAAATCAAATGCATGTAAAGATACAGTGTGATTTGTTGCATTACGTTTATATTTTTACATCAGTTTTTATTATCAGGAGTTACACCATCTTGCAACAGTTATGGTATTATATATGACTATATAGTTGTTAAAGTGGCTGTATACTCAAAACACAAATACTAAACATATGACTAAATATTTGATGGAGATCCAACCTTGAAGTTTCCCTCAAATAGCCGCTTTTCATTCCATCGTCACCATCTTGGGGCGCCACAAGTTCTCCTTCCAACCACTAGATGGTGATACATCCTCACCAATAAGTACAATAAACTGACAGCTTTCAGGCCAGAACTGCATTGGTATTTACCTGACTGTTCGGTTCTCCGTGGTTTCTTAACCCTCTGACTGTTACCTGTAGGATATAACTGATAATATGTTAAAAAATGTAAAACCCTTTAGGAGTTTCTAGACACAAAGAAGCAAATGGCATGCACTTATTTTTGTGGCTGTGATACAGATAAATACTATCAAGAGATTCTTCCAGACACTCAAATTTGCCTTGTGTTGCCCTTGTATCCAAGTCTTTGCATTTGTGTTCATGGGCCCATATGGATGTTAGTGTGTGTGCGTGTATGTGTGTGTATGTGTGTGTGTGTGTGTTTCCCCAGAAGTTACATCACTCCTCAATCTGCCATTTGTTACAGTACACCTGTAGGTAACTGCTCTCTTTACATTGGCCTGACATACACTCATGCACGCAAATTGTCTCTTCGTGTTTACCTGCTGTTTGTCTGAAGCAGCTGCTGTCTCTTTGTAATGACGTTAATCCCGACTCAAAATGGAACACACACACACACACACACACACACACACACACACACACACACACACACACACACACACACACACACACACACACACACACACACACACACACACACACACACACACACACACACACACACACACACACACACACACACACACACACACACACACACACACACACACACACACACACACACACACACACACACACACACACACACACACACACACAGCACCTGAATCCATGAGCCCTTCCTGCCTCGTCTTTTTCAAAATTGAGTAAATATTTGCTTCTAAATGCTTCAAAGATATTTGTTTCATCTATTGTGACTTTAAACCGCTTGTACAGAGGAACAGGTTTCCTTTAATGTTTTACAGGGACAAAGAGAGGGAGGAAAACAGAACAGGAGCAGATAAAGGGCTGGTCATTGTCCTGTTTTAGACATGTTGGTGAATGTACGAGTTTTACTTTCACACTCGTTCTCCCATCAAATCCAACCCAGGTGTGTCTCTGTGTGTGTCCATCTTTTGGTTGACTTAGGGTTTAAAGGTATCCACAGATTTTACTTTGGAGGTGAAAGTAATAGACACCAAAATCTACAGTAAAAAGCGACCATAACACTTCATCATACTGTGCTGGTGAACAGTAAGACATTGAAAATAGAGCAGATTTCTTTCACAGTGTCTAACAGCTTTGTATATATATATATATGGATAGAACTGAATGCATCTCACTTGTGCATTAGCAAAGTAAGTAATCTTTCATTTGTCTGCATCTGCATCTCTATTATAACACATACAAAAAGTCTCTGTAAATCCACCTGTTCTAAAAACGACCTTAACTAAAGTGCCTGGTAAAGTGACCCTCTTTTTTTGTGGCAGATTCATGGAAACAAGCAAAAAAGGTGGAACTGCAGAGGAAACAGGTGGATGTATTTCTTTCCGTGGGCAAAAACCGGCAAAACTTGTTTGTGTGACAGTCTTCTGTACCCATAAACGTCCTTGCATGAAGCAGATATTGCTACGTTATGTGTCCCTTCTCCATGTCTCTTGTACAAAAAGACACAAGAAGGATCAATTAAACCCCTTCATATCTGTCAGTATTCAGACCAGGCAACCTGAGGCTTAAAGTCATAAATACAGTAGTGCAAGTAGAATACAGTTGGGTGTCAGTTGTTGATTGTTTAAAAATAATTAAAGTCAAAGGTTCCTGCATTGTGTTGTGAAAGAACACAAGGGAATCTAACAATTTCCTGCTTATGGTCTGTGTGCTTACTGATTTTATAATCGTCAATTATATCAAGTACATTAAACCTGCACTGTTTTGTGTCCACTTGGGGGCAGCAGAAACACACGTGAGTCCAATATTCACTCTTTTTTTAGCTCTGTTTTGGTCACCACCTCCTAGAGGATATATATGACTCTTTGGATGCTGAATGCTCCACTATGTCCACCAGCTTTGTCTGCTTTTTTTGTGCAGAGCAGGCTGTGATGAAGCCACTGTATACTACATACAGTGGCTTTATCACTGCTTTCTTTCTGAGGCTGGAAAGGAGGTTGATGACAGGGTTGTAAAACCAGAACAATAAGCTGTAAGAGGTTAAAATGCTCAGAGTGGACGCGAACTGCAGAACTACATTTCATATAGTCATTTGATCCATAGTAAATATTGATTATACCAGCTTAAACATCTCACAGTCATTCAAATATTTTTTTGTGCATGACACACGCGCATAAACGCGACTATTTCCTTTAAAGTGCTGTACATCAAAACTTAATTTCACTTTCCAAAATTATAACAGCATGGACGGGGAGTGGTATCTGGAGCCTGTGACAGCCAACAGTAGGGGAAATTAGAAGCGGTGATTAAAGATGATGGTTGTTAAGGAGAGAGAAATGTCTCCCTCCCTCTCGCTCTGCCTGTCTCTCTTTCTCTTTGCCTGTCTTACCTCCGTCTCGCTCTGGCTCTACTATCAATGGGAGCTTTCACTTAGCTTTGCATGATAAATATGATGGTTGTGTGTGTTTGTGTGTGTGTGTGTGTGTATGTGTGTGTCCGACAGAGTCCAACAGTCCACTCCAATGCATGAGTGGCTTGGAGCGTTGCCAGCATGTAAAACCTAGCAACAAGATTTGACTTGGCCCACTGAAAGAGAGAGAAAGAGAGAGAGAGAGAGAGAGAGAGAGAGAGAGCAAGAGAGAGAGAGAGAGAGAGCTGGCATATGCACAGCATGGGCATATGGATCTTTGTTCGTTTTGGACCATTTAGTCATTCTGTCACTCCAACTGGACTACTTAGCGAATTGGTGCTACTTCTGGATCTGAATTACACACACACACACACACACACACACACACACACACACACACACACACACACACACACACACACACACACACACACACACACACACACACACACACACACACACACACACACACACACACACACACACACACACACACACACACACACACACACACACACACACACACACACACACACACACACACACACACACACACACACACACACACACACACACACACACACACACACACACACACACACACACACACACACACACACACACACACACACACACACACACACACACACACACACACACACACACACACACGAGTGAGCCAAGACTTGACTCTGCTGCTTTACAGTCTGCTACTGTTCACATGGCCTGAATGAAATGAAGAACCTTTTCCAATTAATCCTTTTAACCAACATGTGTGATCCCTGGCTCACGCTGATGTGGCCTTCAAGCTAACCGGGTTCACGCCAAGTCGAGTCAGTTTACAGCCTCTGGGGCTTTTCCTGACCATCAACACTGAATCAGCTATGACGGCAGGCAGCTACAGCACTGATTTCAATCACTTTTGAGTCCAGTATAATACATACAGGGTTGATTTACATTTTTCCTCTGTCTCCAGTGTCATTACATTTCTCACCTTGTTAGGGAGTCAGATGCTGATAAGGAGGGACGGTCACAAAGTGTACGCTATTATCCCTATATACGTATGTGAATGATTATCGTGTTTTGCTCTCTCTGTGATGGCAGGCTTTTCATCCCGCCATTTGGAATAGTGTTAAACACTTTTGCTTTTAGACATATTCGGATGACACTTCAGATTGTTATGAGCAAACCCTGGTCTTAATCCTTCTAAACGGTAGACTTGGCCGCACGATTCCGCTCAAACTCCTTTCAGCCTGGTTAAACCAGGCGTCAACCTCCGGTTCTGTAAAGTGAAGCCAATGCGGAAGTGTCTTGAACTTGCATTCTTACTACCGACCATCACGGGGCGACTCCCAAAAAAGAAGTCTGATTGTATAGAAGTCTATGAGAAAATTAGACCATTTGTCACTTGATTTATTACCTCAGTCAACATTGTAAGTGAGTTTATGGTCTCAATCACCAATTTCAAGTCATTTAGTAAACAAACCTTTTGAATGTAGAGCCTTGTCTAAAACAACCTGGCCGTCCTGCCATCCCCTCCATTGGACTGAACCAGACCTGAAGGAAGTTGGGAGAACTTCTTGGTGTCATTAAGTCAACATGGCAGCATGTCAAACAATCCCCCAGGGTGCCTAGACCAGCTTCAAACCTCTGCAAGAATTAAACCATTTTTTAAATTAGCCCCGTTCAGAAATACTCTAAATCTGTCATGCTCTAACGTGGTGTCACATTCCCTCAGATTACCATCATTACAGTAATTAATGCTTTAATTTCTGGGTATGTTTTGAAATGAAACCCAAAGTGCCTGTGATTTTAATGTAATATGGGACTAATGTGGTGTGGAACATTTGGTAATCTGGCTCCCACATGTCTTGGATCTGCCGAATGGGTTTTATCTGCTCTAATACGGTTCAAACACTGAGCTACAGCCAGTTAGGAGGAAAATAGGCTGTAGAAATATAGGCTTTGTGTACAAGTATTGAAACAGAATATTTTTTCAGTAGTTCTGCTTTTCTTCAAGTGTACAGTGCGGAGCGAGAGGAAAGTAGGGAAGATTGCATGACACTAACATGATAATTATGTAAAGTTTTTACAACAGATGGAAAGTAACTCATTTGGAGTTTTATTTCAGTGCTTCAACTGGCTTCTATTCTGCCAGTCTGTATGGTTGTGATTAATTTAACACCACAAGTGGAAAATGGAAGCGAAATAATGGAATAAAAGAGTAGCCTATGCAGATTTCATAACCTGTGATTTCTCTTTTCCCCCGAAATGAAAGAAGGGGATAAAATGAATACGCTTTTCTTCTTCTTACCGACAGATGAAACGCTAACTAGGTTACAGTTTCACATAAATGACTTAATGGGCTGCACGTTGTGTGAGCTCCACCTGGCCTTTCTTTTGCCTCACACAAAGTGTCTAATATATCCAGTTCATTCAAAAACTGTTAGTCATAATGAATATTGCCAGTCGTGAGGCTACTTTTGAAATATACTATTAATAATCCTGGAGAGATGAATAACTCTGGCTCTCATTCCCTGGTGTAAATGCTTTCTTTTGTCTGAGGTGGTTTGTATATTTTTGTGAGGCTTTGTATGGCTCTGATCCTTCCTTTGCCTGTTGTTGCGTAAATTAACCATGTATCCCATTGGCTCCACATCTTAATTCTCCTCTGGGTTTTTTTATGACATCCGTACCTCAGACCTGATTAGACACTTTGGATGTGAAAGTTTTAATTAATGCCTGAGAGGGCAGAGTCACCCCCCTCTTGTCAACACAGGATGGACAAGATCATCTCAGGTCAGCTCAGGTCATCTTTGGGAGCCTGCGATCGATCACTGATTACTTTCCTTTGACTGAATTATATTAAACTTATAAGAAAAAAAACTGTTCCTCCTGTCCTCACTTTCTGTGCTTCGTAAACAATAAACAATAGGGAACATCATACACATGTTTGAATGCATTTTGAAATATGTCCACATGGGCATAGAACAGCAACTCATGAACTCATTCAATTAGATTAAATAATCAGCCTTTTCATTGAATACATATTTGCCCAGTGAGATATAAAGTAAGAATATTGAGTTGACTTTGATCCAACAAAAACCAACAAAAGCAAAAACAAAACATTTGAAATGCACTAATTGTGAGTAATTATGCTTTTTTATTTTTATTTTTTTACATGTAATTAATAAGTGTGTGTATTATATGTAGTTACTCAACAGATGTTTGTTGAACCAACTAATGCATGCAAGCTTGTGGACCTCTTATACATTATTTCCACAGCCTGGTACCGACGCAGCACGGCTCGACTCAACTCGCTAGGAACCGCTCTTTTTTGGTTTTCCATTTGCAAAAGTTGTGGACAGTTCCTTGTACCTGTTACTTTTTTTTTGGCACCACCTCGTCAAGGTTCCAAGCAACCTGAGCCGATACTAGAAGGTGGAGTTAAAACACTGCAGACCTCTGAGAAAATCATTGTGAGTGTGACACAGGACAAACCCGCTATTTTTAAATAGCCAAGCTGCCATTAATAACAACCGCAAGTTATTATAATAATCATAATATTTATTCACTTGACCCAGATTTTAAAACAATGGCAGCCTGCAACATCTCTCTGTTTGGTTGCTGACGAAAGGATCCAGCGAGAGCCGGGTGGAGCAACGTGCGCTGTGTCGCGTTGAACGTGTTTTCATGTGGTGTCGCTGTGACGCTGAGCCAAGAGTCCCACCTACACAGACGGGGTACTATCAGCAGTGGGAAACGAAATTGAGAACTGTGTCTGATCCCAGAAGTGATTCGAGTGAGCAGAGTCGAGATTGAGCCGAACCACGCAGAGGAAATGAGGACTTAGAGCTACATAGTTTAACAGATTTAACTAAACAGTTGAGGAATCCAGTTAAAACACACAGTGATACACTGTGTGTGGTCACATTAGTCCCATCTAGCAGAGGTGTGAAGTAATAACTGAAGCTGTTAACAAGGTGACAACACACACACCCACACAGACACACGCACAGAGTTGTTGTAGTAGCAGCAGTAGTTGTCTGTAAAGCATCCTTTATAGAGTATGTGTTTGTGTGCGTGTGTTTGAGTATTGTTTATGTGAGTGCACACACACGCTCAGAGTCAATGCACGTGAGGCTTTATGTGTGCATTGTATGTGTGCATGTGCATGCCTGTGTGTGTGAATTAGCGGTGAGTCTAATAAACAACTGTTGACACCCATCAGGAATTTCCTGTGTTTAACAAGAGAGGGTTGGTCAGGGGTCATCAAACACAGTGTGTGCAGCTGTGTGTGTGTGTGTGTGTGTGTGTGTGTAGTATGAGAGGTGATGGTGGGGGGTTCCAGTCTAGCAGCTATATACTCTGTAAAGAGCAACCTTTGAATTAATAGCAGCTCGTAGATGAACAGGACCAGCAGGCCCTTTGTTATTGTGTGTGTCATTGTGTGTGTACTAAAATATTTTTCTCAGATATTTTTGTGGACATGATTGCATATGGGAATTGGGAAACTGCGTGTGTTTGAAAGAGAAGTAAGGTAAAATAAATGGAAAGAAAGAGAAGAACAAAGCACATTCTCATTCAAGGCCATTTGTCGGTTCAAATGGCCTTGAATGAGAATAGCAACTAATGTACCAATCACTGAAGGATTTAAGGCTGATTTAAAGTTTTTTACATTTTAGCACAAGACAAAACCAACAATGATATCTGTGTAGCCAAAGATGGATTTTTTCTTATTCATCTGTGCTACACAACTCCATTGTTGTCCCAAAACCAATAAAAGCACATACATGAGCCACACATGATGCACTGGTCGAAATGTTCCTTCATCACGATGAACGTGAGTAAAGTGAAATTTGACGCAATCTCACGTACACCGTCCTGCTGCTGTAAATACTGTCAAATATGTATTAATATGCAGCTATATTGTAACCCACTTTTATGTGGTAAGAATAGGTGAAGAAGTCAGACAGTCTGTTGGTTTTTAGTTCTTATTTGTAAGGATGCTATCCTCAGTCCTGGTTGTGCAAAGGAAGGAATACACTCAGCAAGTAAGTTCAATAATCATCATCATCATCAAGTGTGTGTTAAATATGCAGCCAAAGACGTTTATAGAAGCGTCGTCTCTGAGCTGGTTCTCATGTCATTTGCTGCTTCAAAAAAAATTACAATTAGATGATCCAGAACATGGCAGCTTTTAGTTGTTTTACCCACTTTTTTTTTTTTTTTCAAATGTATTATTGTTTTGGGCTGAGTGAGCTGGGCAAGGGAGAGCTGCCTCTGCGAACACTGGAGGAATGTTCTGGGAGATGTGTGTGCTGATTTTAAACCATCCCCCTCCTTAGAGCCCTTGGATGACACAGCTCACTGATGCATCTCGCTCATTATCATCACACACACACGCTCACACACACACACACACACACCTACACACACACACACACACACACACACACACACACACACACACACACACACACACACACACACACACACACACACACACACACACACACACAGACTAACGGCTACTGTGTGTTACGCTGTCTGTCATGAGAAATGCTCAGGAAACAGGCTCTGTGTGCAGCAATGTGTTCAACCCTACGGATCAGCTGGTGGGTCAGTCATGACAAACTTGTGTTGTGTGAACTTTAATTCATGCTTAAGTTCACGTGCAAGAACACTTCATATCAATGTTAAATAGATTCTATATTTTCTAAAAGTTACCAAATATGTTAAGTTAAATTACAGACAAATGTGTGCAAATGAGGCACAAAATATGTAAATATTTTGTTCAATACATCATTAAATTATTGGAACAAGGTTATGTAAAAATGTCCACAAACCACTTTTAAAGGTCATTGTAAGTGGGGTAGCCTACCTCTGTATCTGATGGCCAAAATGCCATTTCAATCATCATACGTTTTGTTATTTGTTTTAGCTCTTTAGTCAGTTAGTTGCTCAAAACATGTGTAAAAACTGGGCGGTTATACTGTTTGTTACAAGATAAAAAATAATGGACACCTGCCAGCCAATCAGAATCAAGAGATGTCAGTCACCATGCTATAAAGTACAACACTGTGTGCTTGTTTATTTTTACATATATAGTAAATAAAAGGGGTTTCTGATGGTATCTTAATTATATTTTAGACTCTCTGCTAAACTTATTAATTTCGTCATTCAAAACATACAAGACTCTTGTCGTCCCAAGAAGAACGACAGGATAACAACAGCAAGTGCCCCAAAACAACATTTGCTTTCTTTCAAGTGACACAGCCATCTTGTGTCCATAGCAATTATAATGGGAGCAAACTGAGGAAGTCATGTGACCCTGTTAGGAGGAGGCTGGGTTGATTAGATGGGTGAATGAAATGAAACGTTATTTGTTTCAAAAGCATGACCACTATCAACCCCTAACCCGAACTGTGTGTTTATTATTGTAACCATGCATGAAAACAAAGATCTCCTAACCTTAAAGGTTCTCAATATGGAATTCAGAGCCTATCTATTGCCTCCACACAAATCTCAACATGGCCACGGCTGATCCTGCGGCTCGCAGCTAACGGTGCTAAAAGCGCTAACAGCGCAAACAACGACAACAGTGCTGACAGAGTGTTTACCTGCGGGGTGAAGCGGAGGGTGGGTGGTACGCTTCCCTGACAGTGAGAGCTGCGTCCGTGAGCCTCTCACATGCACTAACATGCACTAAAAGGCCTGCACAGCGGGCTATGTAATGTGCTATGTAAACAAAGCACATTTAAACTTGAATAACAACACACACACACACACACACACACACACACACACACACACACACACAGAGTGAGAGTGACTTCATTCTCTGCTCAGGTAGACAGAACTCAACTTTACATAGCAAGTAGTTGTCTGCTGCTTTATTAATGCTCTGAATGTTGAACCACACTTAACAAAGCAATCATTTCAACCCAAGGCATGACGACTCCATAAACCTAAGTAATTGCTTGCCTCACCCTAAACAAATCTTAACCAGAGTTGTCACAACATAAAAAAAAATGTAATTATTAGAACCTATTGTCATTTCATTTGGAGAACATTATGTTAAAGAAAGAGTAAATAATACTAAGACAGTATTTCCTTTGTGGTGATAAAGATTTGTAACTGTCATTGTTAAAGGACTCACTTTCCATCTTTAAAAGACTGCCTCTTTTTTCTGTTCTGTCTGGTTCTCACACATGCACGCACACACACACACACACACACACACACACACACACACACACACACACACACACACACACACACACACACACACACACACACACACACACACACACACACAGACCTGATTAACGGTACCTAATTAGCAATGGTAATGACCAGGTGTCTGAAAACCAGCCAGCTTCTTCCAGCACAAGGGGCCGAGGGGGGAAGGAGTGTGTGTGTGTGGGTGTGAGTGAGTGCGTTAAATGTAGTGTGGTGTTCATGGGGGCTCCTAGTTCCCAGAAAATCTATTCCCACTGACTGTCACTCCCTCTCTCCCTGTCTCACTCTCCCTCTGTCCAGAAAACACACACACACACACACACACACACACACACACACACACACACACACACACACACACACACACACACACACACACACACACACACACACACACACACACACACACACACACACACACACACACACACACACACACACACACACACACACACACACACACACACACACACACACACACACACACACACACACAAAACCAAAGGCCAAGATCAATTAAGGTTTTGGGCAACTAGGATGGGAACTGTTGGATGGAGCTGATGGTGGGGGGTGACTGGAAGCTGTTGTTGGTATATGTTTGTGTAGTGAATGTGTGTCCATGTGTGTGTGTGTGTGTGTGTGTGTGTGTGTGTGTGTGTGTGTGTGTGAGCAAAGCAGAAGCATAATCATGGAAGGAAATTATTTATTGGCGAAGAAAACCATTGAGTAATGTATAAATGATTATATAAATTCCAAGTGCAAAAATTACAAACTTGGTAAACTTGGAACCAACAGAAGCAGATCCAAAACCACGATGTTTTCCATGTTTTTTAAATGTATCCCTGATAAGCCACAGAATTACCCTGAATTACATTGAATAATTACCAAACAAAAGTTTAGTACTTATCTTTTTGGCGAGTCCGTTGTATAATGTTAAATTGTTGGTTTTGTTGAAGTCATGTACGTTCCTGGTAGCAGAGTCACTTCACCAAAAACGGGGTTTAGCTTTGAGCTCAATGTAAGCATGCTAACATTCTCTCAATGACAAGCAGGTATTTGGCCATATAAACCAAAATACTGGACAACATTCCTCCTCTCCATGCTGATAATGGCATGCTAGCTTAGCTGAAGCTTTTATGAGGCCTTCGTCTAATCGATCTGGTTTTATTCTGTCAAAGAAAACAACAACACACACTTAAATGTGATAAATTCTTGGTGGCCAAGATCTTGCACTTTCTGTTCATTCAGGTTCATCACACACTCACACGTACCAATGAACACACACACACACACACACACACACACACACACACACACACACACACACACACACACACACACACACACACACACACACACACACACACACACAACAGAGATACAAAAACCCTCCATCAGCACACACACATGTGCAGACACACATCTCCACACACAGACCTCCTGCTGTGTAGGATTTGGTGATAACCAGTGTTAGTAGGCAGGTGAGAGGGTCATATGGCAGCAATGGGAAACGCTGTTATCAACCTACCCTGTTCCCATACACACACACACACACACACACATATACACACAGTCTCTCTCTCTCTCTCTCTCGCTCTCTCTGACACAAACACACACACAGGTTTATCACCCTCTACCGTTCCCACACACTCACCTTACATCATTACCTGGCTGCAGGAGTCAATCAGCCAATCACAACTTGAGGTTGCAGTCAGGTGACCCGATCAGGAAACTTTAGCAGAGGGATGGGGTTTCACACACCCCTGCTCTGATAACAGCTCTGTGTCTATCCCTCATGCCCCCCCCCCCCCCCTCTCTCTCTCCCCTTTTTCCTGCTCTGCAATTTACAGATTCAGTTTCACCTTTGCTTTCATGCTAAGCTGTTGGATCCCAAAGCCCGTTGAAGTTGTGTGTGTGTGTGTGTGTGTGTTTACTTGCTTTTCTCAGGCTAAACACTTTGACATGTTGGAACAACCAAGAACAGAAGTTTGACCCACGTCTTCCTGAATATCCCAAATGAAATTACCTGACAAGACTAACTATTACGGTACGGTTTGTGTCTTTGCATTGGATCATTTATCTCCTGCAGGTCAGCAGAGGTGGCAAAGCTTTTTGAGAATACAATAACCAGCAAAATGCAGCATGCCTCGTGGGACAATAGGAGATTAACCAGATGAATAAAGATTTATACGTACTCAAACCTTTAATGAATGAGAAGATGTTAACAATTGTGAGATAAGTTGAAGGTTAAGATTTGTTTGCCCAAAAGTGCAGTATAAAACCACAGTGAAAATGTATCCTTATTTTCATCTTTTCACTTACTCGTCCATACCGTCCTCTCTATCTGAACGTCTGGTTCTTGATTTTGTCGAAAACAGCAATGGTCCTTTTTCAAGACACTGTGGCCATTTGATAAATCTATTTTCTGGTTATAAATGACTTTGGGTAGCTCAACTATTGAAAAAGAAACGTGTTGACAGGATTTAAAATGTAAGTGGGGATTAAAAAAATATACTGTATATTACAAATTGATGTGAGAATGTTTAATTCAGGGGCCAGTTATCACTAGAGGGAGACAGAGAATGAGATTAAGAGCAGACGGGCTTTAAACCTTGTTAACTATATTCACATGTGGAGATTATTGTGATATTAGTAGTATCATATTGGGATTTAGGTGAATGGAAAATGTCAACATGACAGAATGAGAATCAGCTTTACAATCAGACAATAGATAAGATACGTTAACATAAGGTGTGACAGACATGACATAGAGATCAATAACCTAAAACATGACACATCATGACAGGGTTCACCCATAAAAACTATATGCAGAAATATGACAAGACGTTTTGAACCACAGACCTGACATGAGATGACATAACATGGTGTTCCAAAACCTAAAACCTGACGTTGGCAAGAAATTACACTATGGTGTTTATTTGTTTGTTTATTTACAGCGGCCACTTAAATAGTATAATCAGCTGTATAATCTTTTGTAATTCAATACAGCAGCTCTGCCATAAATTCTACCTTCATGAAGTTCATAATGCATAATGTTCCGTTTGTGTTGACATAGTCAGAAATGTATAAATTCAATTATATGTTTATTAGTTGAAGGTGGTGTTGTAGTGGCCCGTATTGAAAGTGTTTCTCTTCTTGTCCTCCATAGTTAAAAGGTGGACAGAATATTAGAAACTGAATATACTATAATGTAGTCCAGTGCAACAACAGCACTGACTGTCCTCAATGCTATAACATATAATTGAATAAACATTTAACAAAAGCCCTGAACACATTACTGGCAGTGTGGGGTCAACCATTGGTGCTTTTACAAAACATTTACACAATGAGATCATCGGTAATGTGGATATCATGACTAAGAATAGAACAGTACGGTGCGTTCAGAAAATGACATCTCTTTCATGTAAAGCAGCCTTTAAACCAAGAAAAGACAGACAACCATGTTCCATCACATATAACACGGTGTAGTGCCACATGAGCAGAATGACACAACTGCTAATGTTGCAACGCTTGTTTAAAAAAGTCTTAAACCTTAACACTAACTTTAGTGATTCATTGCAAAACTTTGTTGCAAAAAATCAACTCCAGAAATGTGGACAAAGCTTATGTTTGATATAAAGTTCTTGTCATCATCTCAAGGCCAGTAACCTAATATTGATCCACGATGGTGTTTCCTGGTCTGACTGTGGTCCTTGGAGGAGCAGGCTGCGCCGCTGAGAGATTTGTCAGAGAGGTGAAGGTTATGGTTCAGTGCTGTGATCTGTTGACAGAGAGTGACAAGACCCTTCTCCTGTCTCCTGATGTGGAACAGGATCCCCGTACCTGAGCCTAGCTCTGACCCTGTGACCTCTGACCCTCCCTGCCAGGTCATTCTCATGCCACCCTGACCTGCCATGAAACCAGAGAGCACCATGGGAGAGAGGAAGCACGCCAGCATCAAACAGTTAATAGCCATGTATTATTAAAAACAAAATGTTTATAAATCTGTACATATTTTTCTATAGTTTCAATTTTTTTTACTGCAGTAAGAAATTCCAAAGATAATAAAAATGATAGAATATGTGTAAAATGCCCATGTCTTCCGGGAGAAACATGTGAGATGTGATGCAACACCTGCCATTAAAGTAAATAAAGAATGTTTTCATTATGTGAACATGTAATTTAAGAGAAATGTACTGTAACGCTTTGTGTGCATTTTGTACATGACAGAGCTGACTGAAAAGTAGCAAATGGAGGTAAAATATTTGCCATTCGGACATTTTCCACTCTATTTTCCACTGGGGATCATCCTATCCCATCATGCAGCGGGTGATAGACAGGGACAGGCCACCTGTCACAAACTGGGAAAACATGCATAGATAGCGAACCACATTCAGACTCCCATCCAGACTCGTGGCGATTGCACTGACGGAGAAAGCTAGCACACCTGCAGAAACGAAAAAAACACACTCAAGAGAGGTTCACACTGAGAACCTTCCTGTTGGGAGGCAACAGTGCGCACAGTGCATTGACCCCCAGCACACTCAACAAACACAACATAGCATTTCTCAAAATGTGCAAATCCAGGAAAGAGGCCAGGTTTAACCAGAGGAACACTCCAACCAACTCCTGCCAGCCTCACATCCATGCGGATCCATATGCAGCTTGGTGCTGATCCACGACAAGTTGAGGACAAACAGATGCACAAAGGAAATCCTTTTTGCTTTTAAAGACACAACACTTGACTAAATTGACGACCTCCATGTTAGCCTCAGTCCCCGGTGTTTGTCAAAGCAGCTGGATGGCGCTGAATGTACCTGTCACCTTGACGCCTACTGAAACTGCAGAGCAAGGTTTGCATCTTGGAATCACCGGCGGCCCAAGGTTAACTGTTAGAGCTGTCGAGTCTGTCCTTGTTTGAGAGACGGAGTCTATCAAGGCTTCTGTCTGCCACTCAGATTGTTGTTGGAAAGGGTTCCTGAAGCTTAATTAAAGCTGGGATACCTGCATAGGAAGGTTATATTTGTCTGCTTTGTATATTTATTCCATAATTTTTTCAATCCTCATCCTTATAGCTACATGCCTAAACCCAAACATTAATGCTACATCTCTTAACTGAAACTAAATGGTTAATCTAGGTACCAGATTTCTGTGCTCACATTGGAGATAAATCTAACAATGTGACTATACACAGGTTGTTTGTCTTGGGATCTGGTCCCATCAGGGTTCTATGTGGGACGGGAACAAGACTAGACTATCACTTGTATCAAAACATGTTTTTATTTTACCGCTACCTTCTGGCAGAGAGGAAGAGCAGGAGGAGAATGATCTGTTATTGTGTATTTTCTTCTGTCCTTCCACTGGTCAGCCCTGATCCCATTTCACTCCCCTGCGGTTGGGTGGATTCTTGAAATAATTACTAATATTAAGAGAATTGTTCACTGCATGTACAGTAAACTAAGAAAAATGACAAGACCTCCATTCCTTGCACCTTCCATCTGAGGTTTGTGTGCGAGAAAAAAATAGGAAATTGTATTTTTAGAGAAAAACTAAACTTGGGTATTGCATATTCTGTGTGATGCAATATATGGTAACTTGGATTAAAGAATACAACAGTTGTAATGACGTGACCTTCCTGGGTACTGCTGAGGTGCCCTTGAGCGAGGCACCAGATGCACAGCCAGCTCCCTGGGCGCTGTACAGTAGCTGCTAACTGCTCCCAATACTGAGAGGTTAAATGCAGAGGCTAAATATCACTGTGTGCATGTGTGACAATACAAATTAACTTAGATTTACATCACATTTATAACAACATTGTGTTCACCAAAGTAAATACTACGTTCTGGGAACACGCCATTGCTACGACAAAGTCAAAGTGGGAAAGAAACACAAGCTGTCAGCCGATCAGGTAGTTCTTCAACAAGCCAAATGATCTAAACCGGTGGTTCTCAAATGGAGGTACGTGTACGCCTGGGGGTACATGAAGGCACTCCAAGGGGGTACGTGAGATTTTTTAAATATATATTTAAAAGCATCCATTCAAAAATCCTTGAAAAATTGTTATTTAATAAATATTCAATAAAATATAAGTGTAAGTTCATAAACTGAATTTTGTATTCAGTAGGCTTTCATTAGCCTAAACAATGCAATCTTCAGTGTTGACAGTTTAATAAATCAGACACTGATGATCTTGCGCTGGTTAGGGGGTACTTGGCTGAAACAAATGTTCACAGGGGGTACATCACTGAAAAAAGGTTGAGAACCACTGATCTAAACTACTCTATTTAGTGTTAAAACTAAAAAGAAACTCAAAGTGAGCACATCTGAAAAGTTGGTGATTGGTGGTCTCAGAAAAACTGTATTTGTGCACAACTATGAGTACAAGTTGTCAAAGTTGAACCAGGAAGTCGGTCTGTAAACTATGATGGATGTTTACAATGAACAGTTTGGGTAATATTTTACAATGAACTTTTGTTTATTCCTCCAAAAAAGGTTTCATCTCTGGCTGCTTGTGTTTGTTGCACCATTGGACTAACAACTGTTAAGCCTGTTTCCAACAACATGATGTTCCCTTACGACTAAACTGCATTCTCAACTACGTTTCAAGGGAAGCTTATGTTTTCCCAGATTATGGTTGCAGCTTTAAACACATGGTTAACTTTGTAAATTGAAACAAAACAAAAATGCAACAAAACTACTTGATTCGGTTTAGTTGTCAACATTGTGATTTGGCTTAAAATAAGAATGTTTGTTACGTTATTTAGGTTAAGACATGAATTAAAATAAGCCAACGTTGACACTATGACATTACATCTCCTGGGTGCACGTCTGGTTTGTTTGTTTGACCCATACATCCACCAAGTCCTCCTTGCTAAGCTCTCTCTACGCCAACATCCGCAGACATTGATCCAAAATGTATTTGTGATCCGTCAAACACAACGAGATCTGTGACGATGCAGTTTCACTGTACGGGAACACAATTTTAAAACCCGTTGAGCCTGAACCAGCCCCCCTCGGTCTGGTGTGGGGGCGGGGGGTGCGAATTCCGATTCAGCTGAACGGCAGAATGCAATTTTCAGTAACAAATATAATATTTCCACAAAAATGCAGCATACCATTTGAACGAAGAATCTCCCATGAATCGAAGCATGTGTAACACTTTACACACTCAAAACACAATAAAGCACGATCTACGACAACATTCCTACCCTCGTGCTAAATAGCGTCACTTTTCGCGTTCATTTTGCGTTCATTTTGGCCGAGACACGTAACAGAAACAGCCTCTCAAAAGTCGTTTTTCAAACATCCATGGTAAAAGCTAGGTATTTAGCAGCAATAGCATGCGATCACGCTTCGAACGTATATCTTCGCATTCCTCTCCGGGACACGCTTCAAACATTACCGGGGTACAGCAGCCCCCAGCATCTATCACTTTGCCAAAAAAATTCTGGGTCGGTACTCACGTTTTTGAAGCAAAATCATCAAACCGTTTCCTAAAAGTCCATTTTGACCGCGGATTCACCTCATTCTGACCCATTTCCGGCCTAATAAAGTTGTGAAATAAATAAAGGGGGGTCAAATAAGCTGGGGGACAACATTCCAGCGAGGCTGGACATTCCAGTCTCGCGACTTTTACGCGCCGGGTCCTCGGCTGAGATCGGCATTTTCCGCCGAAACTAAAGACTTCCTGGTAATTCTGTTAGCGCCATTCGATTGGCTACACCAGACACGTGCGCACAGAGCAAAAAAAAAGGAAATTAACCAAACAGGGGCTCTACAGTGGCGCAATACACACCAGCTGTTGCGTAATTCTCCCGTAGGTCGCCGGCCTGGAGAGGCTTTGGAGACGGTTCCAGCTCTCCAAAATGATTTCTAACTGCTGTATGTGATAGATTGTGCATGTAGAAGGATAAAGGAAGTTAAATATATAGTTATTTAGGTTGTAAAAGTACAATGGAACAGCTTGAGAGGCTGTTTCTCAAATGATGACCTTTCGTGACCTCTCGTACGTTTATGTCTCTAATTATGGCATACTTCACTCAATTCACTCAAATTCTTTTTTCTATTCACTACTGCTGTCGTTTGCTATGATGGTGGGTGGTTCTAGGCTCCACTGAGCCTCATTTAATATCTTTTTATGAATAATAGTGCTTTTTCACCATACGAATTTGACATTTTCAAAGTGGAGCTGTGTTCCATCTTCATCTGCTATTAACCAGTAATATATACATAATATTTACTCTATTCATATGAGCAAACCATTCTTAGTGTTAATAACCCCTTGGAATTATTAAAAAAGACCTTATAGTTAGAGTGTGGGGCCCCTTCGTTCAGAACCGGAATTTGCGGAATTTGCGGGTGCAGGTTACCAGGCTCCAGAAGGAGACCAGGCCGCAGCTGTAGGGTTCCCTGATCTCAGCAATTAACTTGGAAATTACAATGTTATTATGACTGCTGATAATAATGGCGAAGAGTATAAAAAAAAAGTAAGTAACCTTTTGAAGTGGTGAGGGGATGTTACAGCAGATTTAGCTGTCACAAAACCTTTCCTTTGGGCGATGTCTTTTGTCATTGTGTGTGTGCCACAAGGGGTTCCTGTGCCACTGACCTCAATGGAAAAATAACTTGATATTAACATGACTGCTTCTGCGCTCTCTCTCTCTCTCTTTCTTGCTCTCCTTCTCTGAGTCTTTCCTTCCTTCCCTCTCTCTCTAGCTGTACCTGGTTTCCGCTGGTTCGATCCTACCTTTGTCTCTCTGTAACTAATATGACACATAAAAGGCCTTTAACAATAGGAATGGTGCTAACTCCGAATCAGGCTTCACCTGATACCGAGGCTTTACCCATGAGCCTCAGGGCGTGCACACAGGGAGTAGGAGGGAGGAAGGAGGAAGGAAGAAGGCAACCACAGCTTATTTATCTTTTTCATGTGGTTTTCTGTCTTTTTAAGAAGCGATCAGGCTCCCTCTTCAGCCGTTGTGCGATTGTTATTCTCTTCAGGAGGATCTTTTGTGCCTCAGAGGGAAGAGTTTAATACTCAGACCCCTGGGGTTAATAATAGGTTTGACCTCCCAGATAAACCTATGTGTGTATAAAAGTGTTTGTGCATATCTGTGTGTGCAGCCTCGTCTCCTCTATAAGTTGATAGTCTGTGTAATAAGTTGTTTTATAGATAATACCAATTGTCTTTGACTGTAGCAGCGCTGCGATAAGCTGCCAAACACTCGGTGTCTGCTTGACTCTAATTGTTCTGCTTGACTCGTCTTTTTATACATTAATATTATCATTAAGGTTGGATATTGTTAAGTGGGAACCCCTGTAGGCGCAGGGTAAAACAGATTACCCTGCTCGTCAAATGAGTGTCTACAATAATCCTCGTGTTCCAGATAACGGTTAACAGATAGGTGATGTGTTGAAGACATGCTGAAAACACTGGCCCTGTCATATCAAAGGTGGAAGTGAGGGAATCACAAGGAGACGTGCAGCCTTAAAAGAAAATAGTGTACTTTGTTGTGACCGAGGAAAGGGTAAAAGTTTTTCAGACTGTCTTTGTGGATTTCGAAATAGTTATGGTTAAATGTTGTAATAGTGATGCTGATTACCCAGAGAGGTTGGAAGGTGGTACACATTTCTAAGTAAAAACATGTGGCGCTAATCTACTATTACTACTTCTACTACTAGCTAATCTACAGCTGAAAACAGTCCCCAACAAATATACAAAACAATATATATTTTTTTTAAATATATTTTTATATTATTGCCTCCCTGTTATTCAAAATACGACCTGGCGAAATTCCCATTTCCTATCAAAATGATGTTTAACATCCAATAAGCAATCATTTTGATATTAACACTGAATCAGGTGACTTGCTGTAATATAGGAAGTCAGTGCCAAACCCACTGATAATCAACATCTAAACCTGCAGGTGTACAGAGTTTTTAGTCACTTCAGATAAGCTGATTACACTACCCATAAGCCCAGCAGGAAATGGCTTACAACCAAAGTAAACAAATGGTTGGTGGAGCGATACCAGTGACCTACATATCTTTTTCAAGAGTTGGTGGAGACCAAAAAAAGAAATTAAATAAGGTTTGAAAATTGGATTTACATTTGTACGATGGGTGGAAACAAAAAATCCAATGAAATGTTCATTTTGTTAGGTGTCTGCTGGATACATAAATAGGCATTAGTTTGTTAATATCTGAATGTTAAAATAAAGCTAAATTGTACCCCATATGTAGTTAATTTCCCCAAATGTCTAGTTTTGTTGCTCAGTAATGAGCATACTGTAGATACTCAGTAGTTCAAAAAAATACCTGCAAGATAAATTCTCCACATTCCCAGATTGTTACCCCCTCATTCTCCAACTTCACATGTTCCCTTGTTCCTACACGTATGTATCGGTAATCTAAAGTGTTGACGCATAACGTTATTGTGATTTACTGTGGCAAGAGAACAGTAGAAAGAAAACAGGGACAGGGACCAAAGAGTTCCGTATTACACAGCAGATTAAGCAAGATACATTTTTATTATTAAATATAAATATCAATAATTACAGTCCAGTCCACATTGTAAAATCAGTTGTGTGTGTATTTTCTAAGACGTTAAGTACATAAAAAGCTCCATAAAATCCAAAACTGCACTCATGGCTGTGTTGAAAGTCAACCCTGCTTTTGAGGTAGAAGGATGACATCTCAGTCATGGCTCTAGAAAGATGTTGGGCATTCATTTTCCTCCCACTTATACACAGACACACACACACAGACATGTCTGACAAGTAACCAAATAAAGTTTGTTGGTGTTTGTCATGACTTACACTTACAGGGAAATGTTAATGAGGTGCCAAGAAATAAGTCATGGTGTTTTAAGTGTATGTGTGCATGCCTGTGTGTTAAGTTGACACTGAGGTGGAGCGCTGGATCCTGTCCAACAGTGATAAGACTTTTGATGACAGGGCTGCATTAACCTACCTGACACACACACACAAACACACGCATGCAGAGTGGTTAGGGAGGGACAGGGGTGTGTGAGAACATGCTTTAAGAAGCCTTGGGTCTCTATGTGTGACACTAAATCCCATTCATAGCAACAAACACTGACAGAGCCGCAGGAGTGAGATGGAGGCGCCGAGGGGAGGTTTATTAACATGACATACAGGAGGAGGAGGAGGAGGAAAGAGGAGACTGTGAATCTACCACGACACACTTGGCTGTCATCTTTGTACCACGAAGAGGAAGAGATGAGGGGAAAAAGCTTGAAGCAGATGATGCTGTAATCTAAATAACCCTCCAAATGGGTCATCTAAGACTATATTGAAGAAAGAAATATGAAATTATCACAGAAAGTTGGATTTACTATCTAGACAAATTATGGACCTTCTATGTTAGAGCCGTTGAGCACAAAATGAAGATCAGCACATAATCCTACAAGACAGCAACTTGAAAGTCCATCAAAGAAATGAGTGTTTCTAACTTCAAGCTGTTTTACAGTTCATTCCAGAAGTAAAGCATGATTTATGCTTACCACATCCGCGAGGGACGCAAGTGTCCGCATGGCCAAAGAGACGTTGCACCATCAGACAAGGCCCTTCCGCAACATCCAAACATTTTCTAACTACGCAGATGCTGATGGGCAGAGAAAATGGAGAACTTTGAGGAGCTTTCAGATTGTCGGTTTACTGCAAGGAGAAACCCTGCACAGAAAAAAGATTCAAACGTTTTCTTGTCACAATTACATATTAGCTCATTTCGATGCGACTGTCCTTACGGAAAGTATAAACAAGGTTTGAGGTGCATAAAAAGCAGACTGTAACTTGGAGAAGGCCTGGTTTGCAGCACTGCAGATGGTATTCACAGCATACTGTAAAATGACATTACACTGCTGAGTTGGAAAATAAAGAGAGAGTACAGAGTAAATAGCAGGGGGGCCAATATTGATCCTTGAGGGACGCCTTTATCAACCATGTGGGGACTTGATTTGAACAGCTCTAAGAACAAACACAGAAAGCAACTTATGTTGTGATCATCACTACCAAAAGTAGGGGTGTAACGATAAGCGTATTCGTATTGAACCGTTCGGTACGGGGCTCACGGTTCGGTACGCATTACGAACCGAACAATACGTTTGAATAATATTAAATTGCTTTTGAAAAATAAAATATAGCTGAAATTGGTGGAGCCACTACGCTCAAACATGGCAACCCACCCGACGTAACGTGCTGTCCTTCCCTGATTCGACACGCTCCTATCACGTGACCGTTCCCGGATGTTCACAAACAACAACAGCCTTGATTACCGATCGACTACCAGGTTAATTCCATATGAACAACTGATTAGAGGCGTTGTTGACCGTGTTGTCGTGCAGCTGTTGTCCAGTTAAAGTCTGCATTTCTGTGGAGGACGGACACAAAACGGAGGACTTTCCTTTTCTTATTATTGTTTATTTTGTTCTGTACAACTATGTACAACAAGTTAACACACAAACTATAAAGGAACAAAACATGGATTGCTCTCCAGTACGACAGAGACTTCAGACACCAGCAGAGCTACGAGTGACAACAACAACGACACCGAGGGAACGAGTGAGAGACGTGTGTTGACCACATTTATGGATCATAATCTAGTAAACCTTTGTGTGTAAGTGTTGATTTTAATGTAAATATGAGGTGAGAGAGAGAGAGAGATGAAGACCCCCAGCACTGTAACTAAGTCTGAAAAATAAAACTTCTAAAACTTTCCAGGAACTGTGTCTGTTTGAGTTCATAGAGGAAGATTTTAGAGAAGATCTTAAGTATCAAACACAACCTTTCATTATTAAAGACTATATAGTGACTGAATAGTCATGTGATATTCGTTACAAACTCTCCCCGCAGCGTTACGGTATCTGTTCCCTCCTGATTCAAACAGAGCTAAAGGTATATCCCTACTCTGTAGTGATAAACCAGGCTGTACCAACATGCTTCATGCTATTGAGCCCCGTGACACTACTCCTTCACCAGCCCATTTCTCCAGACCATAATTCCTGCTTTGTAAAAGAAAACAAAAGCCCAAACAGAGAATCAAATCAGACATGCCCCCTTGAGAGTCTCACCAGTGAGGATTTGGCATTTCTGCTTTTTTGCTGTATTGAAAACGTACCGAACCGTAGCACCACTGTATCGTATTGAACCGAACCGAGAATTTTGTGAACCGTTACACCCCTAACCAAAAGCCTTGGATACATCTACAAAATGTGCAGCACAGCGTTGCTTTCTATCAAGCGATTTAACAACGTCATCCACAATAGCAGTTGCAGTAGTTGTTGCACTATGGTCAGGTCTAAATCCTGACTGCTGTGGCTTGAAGACATTATGTTCCTGAGAGAACAGTTACATAAATGTGGGAATTCAGAGATGGACAATATTAACTTTTCCAACATTCTTTATCTATATTAAAGCAAATAATCAGCAGTGCGTCGTAATAGAGAAGATGATAACTTATGGTATATTCCTTTAACGGATGACGGAGGATGGGATTGATATTAAACATTACTCACCTTATGTATGACATAGCTAACACATCTGTCAATAGTAAAGTGTGATCCACAACCGTGACATTAAGAAGTCATTGTATTATCAAAATAGCCACAAAACTATGACAGAGATACCGTTTTAAGGCTGTCAGGATGAACAAGAGACATGACTAAGGGGGAGATTGAGACAAGCGATAAAAAGAGGCAGACGGGTGGAGTAAAAAAAGATCAGGAGATACGTCTGATTCTAACTTTAACTATCATTCTCCATATGGTGCAGTAATGACTACCCTTCATCCACTTGCCAACATGCCTCAGGGTGTCTGCCCCTGTGTGTGTCTATGTGTGGACAACCTGTTACCTGTCTCATTAACCTCCTCACAGCTTGCAAGTGCGACATAGCTCAAGGCCCAAAACAATTGAAGCATATTTTCTTTCTAAATTTTTTTTCTTATTTTACTAAAAATTACAGAGAAGTTGTAAATAAAACTGTCCTTAATTTTCATTTACAGACCCATATGCATATTTTATAAGCAATGATAATAACATATAAGCGACTGAGACAAGACCCCCAAAAAGTTAAACCTATTTCTGAAAGTAATTATTATCATCATTACAATCATCCAAGGCTTTTAACTTTTTTTTAAACATACTTTACTGCAGTAAAATAAAGTATTTTTCTATTAAGTAAATTCAGACTTTCCCAGTGTTGGTCACTGTAAAATTTATTTGAGTGAAATGCTCTTTTAGAGTAAAATCTGAACCTGGCAGAAGGGAAATAAAGATCCTTTTTTTTTGTAGAAAGCAATGATATTACTATGTCGTTGCCAAACTGTAACTCTGTGTCCTCTCATAGTTTATGCAAGTAATACGTGTTATGCATGACTTCATCCATCTATATGATCAGAGGGAGCCAGGCAGACAGCTGTGAGAGGTGACAGTTGTCAGGCCAGTACCAGAAAAACTCCCTTTTGCATTATTCAGCTGTAACGGTCTGCCCTGTCATCAGGAACATCAACATCCAAGTATCCCCTCATTAGTTGGCTTATAACTGTTTGTAATATTATAGGTCAGTGTTTGATCCAGCCATCTGCTGTGAACACACATATGTTTAAATGATCTGTTCATGAAATAAGCTGTGCAAAGTGTATGATGCTTTTGGGCATTTGATTTGATTCTGAAGGAATGCAACGGGGTTTTGGTTGGGAGGCTTGTTGGTCAGCCAACCTGTGTGGGAAAAACAAAGTGACTTAACTGATTTACTTAACAGTAAACACATGTGAAGACTCCAGTAAGGCTCTAATTTAAATAATGTTTTATTTGCAAGGCAAAGCATGTTTAGCACCAATGTGTCTTAATAGTATACACTGTTCTTTTTTTAATGTTTAAATTCAGCTAGTCCCAACCAGGGCGTGACAGTATTTCTTAGTAGTGTACAGAAGAGGTTGTGTTTGTTTGAAACGCCAACAAGTGAAGAACTTTTCAAGCTGGCCGGCTTTCCAATTACAAATTGGTGCATGCCGATGCACTGACTTTTCCAACAAAAATTGAGTGTGGGAACCCTTTAAAAACACACCGAATAATGTTTTTGCAATCTGAAGGCAATGTCATGGGAACAAGAAGATGCAAACCATCTGGACTGGAGGGTGTTGGGGCCTAAAGTCACATTTGCATTTAATGCAGAAAAACAACCAAGCAGGGTACAATCTGTTTCAAAATCAGAAATAAAATACAAATGAAAGTGTTTTAAATTGTATCTCCAAATATGGAATGACAAGAACATGGGGCCTCAGAGGGCAAAATCACTCTTCATACCAGCTGAAAAATTGCATGCATGAAAATGCATGTGGTTACTCCTATCTATGATAGAGTGAGATACATAAAGTATGATATCAAAGTTACAAAATAATGGAGAATTCTGATGAGGGCTACAGGCTGCGACAACCGACAGGCCAATCACACAAAAACACAGTGTTAGCTTTCAGATATAATATGTTGAAGGGTCAGACAAACCCTCTGAAAATAAGCCTGTGTTGCCAAAAACTGTCACCACAGCGAAGAGCTCGCAAAACAACAATAAGCCAAAGAGAGCGGGAACGGATTCTTCTCACCTTAAATCTGAAGGATATTACACTGAGCAACAGAGGGAGAAGAGGGAACATGGAGGGTTTCATGAAGATATGAGTTTTCTTTCAGCTCATGATTTGTGATATTTCTGTGATGTGACCAGAGAGATGAGCAGCATCTAACTATAAAGCAAGGAATCTCTGCATGTGTGTTTACTTCGCATATCTCGAGAATCGTTCGTGCGATCTACTTCACATTTGGCGAGTGTATTGCTGGAACAACGTGATCTTATTCCTACTTTTCAATTTTTGCTGCTTGGGCAAAAGTCATTACAATATTGCCGGGAGCAGCCTTTTGCGTAGTATCTTGATGCTGAAGGTCATTGTGTGGTTTACGTTAAAACAGTGACGGTTAGGTTTAGGCAACAAAAGTACTTAGTCAGGGTTAGAAAGAAACTTCATGGTTTAGGCAACAAAAGTACGAAGGGTAAGAAAACACATGAAGGCCATGGGCGTAATGCCATTTGACATAAAGTTGTCAGTAAAAATCACTTAACTTTGGGTTTGACATGGGACACGAATGCATGTCCTCTGAGAAAAAGTCCTGTGTTTGTTTGAGGTTCTCGACAAAGCCGCAAGCAGCGCTTCCTGAGGCCAAGCAATCAGCCCGTTCCGATAGGCCGCGCGCTCCGATATGCCACAAGCTCCGATAGGCCGCGTTCTCCGATAGTCCGTGTGCTCCGATAGTCCACGCGCTACGATAGTCCACACGCTACGATAGTCCACACGCTACGATAGGCCGCGTTCTCTGATAGTCCACGCGCTCCGATAGTCCACGCGCTCCGATAGTCCACGCGCTACGATAGTCCACACGCTATGATAGTCCACGCGCTACGATAGTCCATGCGCTAAGATAGGCCGCGTTCTCCGATAGTCCATGCGCTCCGATAGTCCGCATGCTCCGATAGTCCGCATGCTCCGATAGTCCACGTGCTCCGATAGTCCACGCGCTACGATAGTCCACGCGCTACGATAGTCCATGCGCTAAGATAGTCCATGCACTAAGATAGACCACGTTCTCCGATAGTCCATGCGCTCCGATAGTCCACGCGCTACGATAGTCCACGCGCTACGATAGTCCATGCTCTAAGATAGGCCGCATTCTCCGATAGTCCGCGTGCTCCGATAGTCCGCGCGCTCCGATAGTCCACGCGCTACGATAGTCCACGCGCTACGATAGTCCACGCGCTACGATAGGCCGCGTTCTCCGATAGTCCGCACGCTCCAAACGGGCGAGCCCCACGACAACTCTGCAGGCAGCTATGCTGCCAGCGATCTCCTCGTTTCGAGCGTGCACACGCTACGAATGGCCATGCCTCCAACAAGCACTGCACTAGTAGAAATTATAAACTAAAGAGTTTTTTAAAAGGAAAAAGTCTGAGAAGCCTCATGTTTATATATTTAATTAAGAAATACAACTTTTTCAATATTTATTTAACCTGATTGAAAAAAGAAAAATTCACAAATGTTCACAGAATTTAATAAACATTTTTCTACAGGTATTTATTTAGTTTATCTGACCTTATATAGGAACATCAAATCACACATCGGTATATGATGTATTATGAATTGAATAATACAATAGAAAAGGTTTTTATGAGGATTTATAATGTATGCAAAAAACTGCATCATCCACAAGTGTCTTGATTATAGGATGCTGTATGTGAAAGTAGTGAGAACTGAAGGCCAGAAAAGAGGAAAAAGGAGGAGGAAATGGGAGGAGAGAACAAGAGAAGGAGGGGTGAAGGGAGAGTTAAGAAAGAAGGAGAAAAAGATAGAAAGAGGGAAAAATAGGGCGCCAGAGAGAAGAGAAAGGTAAAGAAAGTGTAGCGGGAAACCATCCTTCATGTATTAGACAGAGCTGTGTGACCACCAGAGACCTCCCCGGAGACCGAACACACACACACACACATATATATTGGGAGGGTACCACAAGCTATAGGCTGAGGGCTGCCTGTCGACCTACCTGGCACAAAGACACCTGAAACTGCTTCAAAGCTGAAGCCACCCCCCCTCCCAACACACACACACACACACACACACAGACACACACACACACACACACACACACACACACACACACACACACAGACACACACACACACAGACACACAGACACACAGACACACAGACATACAGACACAGATATACAGACACAGACACACAGGCCTTAGGCTAGTAACGCTGTTCCCTCTGTGACAAAGTGAGGCTGTCACTCAGTGTCAGTATAATTGAAAAATGAGGTTGGATCATATAAGAGAGCTGGGTAAAAGCTTTCACACACTACATTCTCTTATTAGATATGAGTAAACATAAAGAACTTACAATTTGATTTGATCATAAAACTTGACTGTGAACGTGACTGATCCTGATCATCAAGGCTCCGTTCACACTTGTCATGTCCACTTAGCTACAGTATGTATATTGCATCTGAATTTGCTAGATTTTACTGACAAAGTCATATTTGGAAGGATTATGGCCGGATTCATTTGTGTCTTTTTTTTTAACATCTTGTTTAAATGCATCTCCAAATAAACTTCCAAAGTGTTTTCAGCCCTCAGATATTCATCAAAGAGATCGGTGCTCATGACACATTCATAGTCAGACAACCGCATAATCAGCGTAAAGGAACAACAGGTCTTAAGCCAGACAGCCAACAATGGAGCAACGAAATAGAACTAATAAAACAAAACAATGACAAGTGTCATATTGAGCCAGAAGAGTTGCACCCACACTTGGCTTGGAAATGTGTTGATGAGTAGTGATAGCAACTGTAGGTAAACTGACAAAAAAAACCATCCAAGATAAAAGGCAACATCGGAAGTGCAGTAGCTCAGAAATGCATCCAAATCAAATGTGTGCCAACGGCAACATCATAAACACCAAGGAAGTCACAGATTAACGTTTTAATTTACGACTCTACTTCTTTGTTCGATGAGCTGTCAATTACAGGAAATATTTCTCTCCCTCTGAGTTGTTCTTCCTCTCCGTCTCTTCATGCCAATTCTTTGATGTTAATTTGACAAGTAGGATTACACCCAAATGCACTTCCCACCGCTCATCTTAATGAAACAGCCCTCTTAAGGCGGAAACGGAATCTATATTTGGCGCGTGGTATGTTAGTGCCACTTATTATATAGGACAAGAAACTGTCAGGAAGGCAGAGAGAATGAGAGGGATGATGAGTGGTAACAGTGTCCTGTAATAATATAGTTAGTTGTAATTGAGTTAATCCAACCAGAGCTATAGCGACTGTTATGATTTAGCCCGGATTAAAAGACATGCCGGGGCTAATTGATCTCTGGTATCCATAGCAGCATAGTCCTATAGGGACCTAAGAGGGAACGCGGCAGCCAACACATGCATTATGAGGCCGAAAGTATGTGGATACTCAGAAGAAGTGTGCAGGCATCACACATGTGTTTGTTGGACATCTCATTCCAACACCGTGGTCTCGGATATGTTGCTATGGGGGCCTCGACTCTTCTGGGAACGTTTACACAACATGTTTGGAACCTGGCTACAGAGGCTTGCTCTCATTCAGCCACCTCAGCATCGGTGAGGTCGATAATGAGGTCGGACGGGGTTGACGACAAGAGGGCTCCGGTATATTAGACCCGCCATGGTCTTCAGCATCAAATGAGAAAAACGTCGCAAACAACGGGACGGCTCAGTGAAAAGAGAGGGTCGTCCTTTAACCACAAGGTTGGCAGTTCGATCCCCGGCTCCTACTGTCTGCATGTCGACGTGTCCTAGAGCAAGACGCTGAACTCCATGATCCCCCCCCCCTCCCCCTCCCCCTCCTCTTGCTTAGGATGTGTTCAATGCAGAGGTCAAGTTTCATATATGCACCTGCATGTTTATTACGTTTTTAATAAAGTCCTCCAAAACACAACTGAGGAAACACATTGTTAAAAACAATTGGTCTCTTCTCTAATCTGACGCTCCAATATGGAGAACTTGCCATTAAGTTGGAAGCATACTATTGTATGCTGTTGCATTAAGATTCAAACCTTGAAAAACAGCCCCAAACAAGTTCTGGGTCAAAGTCTCTCTAAAAAAGTGTGTTAAGCATGAAATAGTTAACTCTACACTGGGATCTCTCTCACTCGCTCTACCTGCTGTGATCTATGTCTTTCTGCCTCAGGGGAAACACAGTCATCAGTCAGTGGATCCACCCATCCGTCCCTCCATCGCACCCAGGGGCCCCCCGGGCCACTCCTAACCCCAAAACACTGCACCCTCCCCGGGATGAAACCTGGCCGCGCTCCCCCTCTCCCCTCCCTGGAGCCTCCCTGGAGCCTCCGTGGAGCCGCTGGCTTCGACTCGTCTTACAGGGCGTCGATTCAGGCTGAAATCAAACCCTGGTGAGAGAACACAGGCCCGGACGGACAGACAGAGAGATGGATCGACAGACAGTGAGGTGGATACGTGGGCAGCAGATGAACAGACTCATCCAGGCCAGCATGAGGGAACGAGAAGACGTCCACAGGGACACGCGGGGATGAATGGAGGCTGGAAGTGTGTCTTTTTCCTGCGGGAGGTGGGGAAAGCAATTTTGCAGCCCTCCCAAACTTGATCAAGCCTGATGCTCCTGCTGCATAGCGCTTAACCAAAACCCCTGAAATCTGTTATGAAACAGAGCTGTGGGAAGGGGAGAGAGGGGAACAAGAGACTCCTCTATTTACCAGCTGCTGTTTAACTGAACACACACACACACACACACACACACACACACACACACACACGCACATATAACACTCCCTAGAAAAGCCTACTGTAAATTTCTCCAGAACAGCACATATGGGAGATAGGGAAGGGGTGATCAAAAACACACACAACACAAATTTGGGCTGACACTGCGTTACAAAAGCAGTTACATGCTTACAAATGATGCTCATGTGATGAGCTAATATTTTGAATACATATTAGATGTGCTTGGAAAATGGAAAGTATGCTACTAGTATGTAAATCTAAGGTACACTGACAGAGCTGTTGCATTTTGGTACAAAGAAAGGTTGGTTAAATAGCGGAAAGGTGGTAAGGAGAGGAGGTTATGAGTAAAATGACAAAAATAATTAAGGAATGTTTGAATTCCGATCTGGCCTTCGATCTTTACATGTATGTACTGTATATTAACAGTATATATGTATGAGCGTGTATGACAATATTTACACACACACACTCTTATGCCGACCGTCAATAAATTCCATTAAAATACAATGGGAATGCTCTCTTTAACTATAATACATAAAAAGATATCCTGTCACAATATGTATGTTTATTCAATGTACAGCATCAAAAAGTAGAACCGTTTATTTTAGTTAAAAAGTTTTAGTTGGAACCAAATGAAAATTATTGTCAACACCTGACTCGTGGTTATAAATCTATTTTAAATCCCAGAATTTGTCTTTCTGTGTTCTTCATGTACATGTATTTTCGGTTTTTTTTAGGGTGCTCTTTGCTACTATATTTTTTCTCTTCTTCTCTTCTCCTCTCTTCTCTTCTCACTCCTTTCCTCTCTCCATTTCAAGCATCCATCCAGAAGTTACCATGGAGGGAAATAAACTTTGAAGCTCTGCGACCTCCAGGCACGAAGGAAAATGAGAGCGAGGGGGTAAGAAGGCAAGAAATGCAGACGGACGTAGAAGAGACTTGTTACTGGAATGTTTCTGTGCAACCATCAAGTGAATTTTACGCAAACTTTTGAAAAGTCCCAGAAAGTCAAATGGGAATTATGCGCGCTTCCATCAGCTGAAGTTGAAGTTCACGAGAATAAACCGGTCAGATAGAAGATAGAAAATAGAAACAGAGAGAAACCGATCTGAAGAGGACAGAATTTACGTCTGTATTTGACTAAATCAAGCACTAAACAACTTGTCTGTGTTTCCATCTGTGTGTGTAGCTTTAGCTGAAATCTTCCAGCTCTCGCTGCAGTATTGGGTTTCCTGACATTAGCGGCCCCCGTGGCGGCTTCGAGGCGGCTGCTCTTTGAAGCTTCGGTGGTGCTGCTCCGGCTCATTTGGTAACAGGTTGGGAATGGGCCGCCGGCGAAAAATGAGACCCCGGTCGCCTTGGAAACAGGTCCCCCACCCACCTTCACAACGTGGTTTGGAGGGGACGTGCAGTGACATTTAGCCGGTTTCTCACCGGAGAGCCAACGTCACGTGGAGGGTTAACAGGTGAATAAACAGGATTAAACAACTCTCTGAGAATGTGTCAGAGCTCTAATGATGCCCACAGGTGCATCGGTGCTCTTTTGTGTTTGTGTGAGCATTTGGCTGTAAATGCCACAACGAATAATGTTTTATTCTCCAGGTTTACACGTAAGCATCGGCAAATTGATGCATTTAATTAATCTAAAGTATAATTGACGATTTTACCACACATAGCAACGTGGAAAAACAGCTTCTGGCACGGGAAGTCGTCAAGGTATTCTGTTACTCTCCTCACAAGGAAACCAACCCGGAATCAGGCCCCGGAGCCCATTTTGGGATCGACCTGTAGTTTAGGAAACCTGGTTTTGGACAATTGGTTTCGGTGTAATGAGTTTGTCTTCACGGTGATACCCGGTCATTACTGTGTCATGGTGGGGAAGTAAAAGGGGCTAAATGTTACAGAGCGTTTAACGCAACAGCCTTGTGCTAACTGACCAGCCAGCAGCAGGAGTCAGTTTACTGCAGCTCTGAGCCTAAAGGCACAAAGGCATCCTGGGAAGTGTAGTAAACATAATTTCTGTAAACCACACAAAAGGCAGTTAAAATCTGCCTAATTCATGAACAGAAACTGTGGAATGACAACATGGTCAACCCAATTTCACAACTAGTTGTCGTCATTAACATTTCAAGGACTCATATATTTTAAGTTTTATAACAAGTGTATCTGTTTTGATGGGTGGAAAGCCGATTAAAAATAGTATAAAAACGTGGGTGAAAATCAGAAACAGAAAATAACAAAAATGCTGTTTTCTTTACAATTGCTCTAAAATTACATTTACAAAAATGTTCCCTGCATTCTTTCTCTCTGCTTTCTATCAAGAGGACCATGTTGATGGTAAACATTTTCTTCTCTCAGCAAAAAAGAACAAACTGTGGGTGCAAAGGGGAAATAATTCTGGAAAAAAATCAATTGATAGTGCTCCTAAAAAGCTTAATATCTTTGGTGGACTATAAAAGTGAAAATGATGATTCTTACTTATTTGAAAGATTGTTAATCACTCTCTGAAGCATGGCCATTACGAAAACCTCCATTTATGCTCCGCGATACTTCACAGAATATTTGGTATTTCAATACCTATTACTCATTTGGCACTACATTATTAAGTACCGTTTTTGATGCACTTGTCAGCCTATAGCAGCTGGTAGTGAAGTACTTTGTACTTTACTGTTTGGTGCTCCAGGACCTTAGGTAAAATTAAGTTCTTCCGCAGTTTAAGCAGTTAATTATAGCCATACTAATTATCAGCTGGCTGTGTCATTCAGATGGGTAAAATTGTAAAGAGTTCGTGGGCTTAATCAGAAACTTTTATTTTTTCTCTTTTTTTTCCCAGCTTTTCCCAGCAGTAATCAAGCAGAGAGCAACCTGATGCAAAGTAGTTTACATTTCAGTCTATATGCTCTCACTGTCTCCCTCTTCCTCTCTTTTTTACCTGTTTTACCTCTTCCCTGTACCCCCTTCCCTCTCTGTGCTGCTGATTAAGAACACAACCTGTTGTTGTCGCCACTCTTTCTTGATTACTCACTGCTATTTTTTTTTTTTTATCCCTTCATCTTCCTCCTCCTCATCGCCATCTCTTTTTGGCCTAACTGCTCGCTCAACCACACAGTGTGTGTGTGTGTGTGTGTGTGTGTGTGTGTGTGTTAGGCGGTGCGTGGCGGCCTAACGAGTTTGATAGCTGTCACCTGATCTCGGTGATGAGGGTTGCTGTAGTAGCGAGAGGAGCGGGAGCGAGAGGAGAGTTAGGTTCCCCGCTGTAATTAGTTTTCCCAGCCTCTAATTATACCAGGCGGAATTACAAGCCTGATTGACTGTCATTTAAGCATTTTAATTCATGGAATTACCTTTTTTCTCTTTAAAAAAAAAAAAGAGGGAGAGTTGTTGTTTTGACAGGCGGGCGTGTTGGGATGGAATTGGCAGAGTGCGGGCCATACCATGCACACTGGCAGTTTTGACAGAGGTAAACACACTTTGTCAGAAGAAAGCAAAGAGACATACTGTATTACAGTGAGTTAAGATGAATACCCTGAGCTGGTAAACACACTGATTCATGACAGTCCAGAGACTAATTTATGATAGGTCTTCTCTGACAAAAACTTTTTTTTTAAAGTGACATACAATGAGTAAAAACTTTCTTCCCCCTCTCCTCTCCTCTTAACCCTGGAAGCTGTGTTGTTTTAACCCTCATCTTTAATTCATCCCAACCAAGCAGCCTGCACTCAGAGCCGATTAGAGAAGCCGAGAGAGCGACACAGAGAGTCATTTGGTTTCTCTTCAGTTCATAATCTTGTTTTTCCTCTTTTCCTCATTCAACATGAGAGGTTTCAATAAGACTCTGAACACTTTATATTGAACTTTTTCACTCTTCCGTCAGCTTTTACTGTCTTATGAACAATTTAGAATGATCACAATCAAAATAATTTTCTCTCCTACAGTGTGTTTCCATTTCAACACGTCATTTTCACAAGAGAGCGATTTCTAAGCCTTAAGAGTATCTGCTCCATCTTCTGTATGACGCTTGAGTTTAGAGTACGAAGGTCTAACAGGAGGAGAAATTATTTGATCACTTATGCCATCAAACTGTTAAAAGAGTCAGCTTTGTGAAAAATTCACACGTTGTCAAATTAATATAGCAGCCCGTGTGGTAAACAAATGTGATCACAGGAAATATGGTAGAAATGGTATTGCATTGATGATGTAGGTATTGATTCTCCTACAACCAAGTTTTGTTTCTGTTCAAGTTATTTTTTTTGACTTTTCTGTAAAGAATTCCAACGATGTCATTTCACAAAATGAATATGGTAATCATTTATTTTCACACAAAAAAGCTACATAAACAAGCTTTATATTGCCCCATTGTATTTTGGTGGATATAGTGAACAAGTGTTTTTTCAAGTAGACTTTATATATTTTAGCATGATTTCAAGTAAAGTTAATTTTATTTATATTGCCCAATATCCCGAAACAATAATTTGCCTCACAGGGCTTTACAATCTCTGGAAACCTCAGGAAGAGCAACTGAGGAGGGATCCGTCTCCCAGGATGAACAGATGAGTGTACAGAATATAGGCCAACATAGAAAATGACGGTATTGACACTCGCCTCAGCCACACATCTCAAACTGGTTGCACTGGAAAGTTCGTGACAGCCCGGTTCAAAAAAGGTCAAAGGTTTTCATGAGCCGCGTCACGTGATTAAGCATCGTCCATCACAGCCTCTGTTCTGTGAAGCTTGGTGAAGCTGGAATATTGGCTCATGGACTTTGCTCTCATATTGTACATCTGATATCCAACCAAAACAAACACACACACACACACACGTCTGTAATTTGATCCCGTTCCTCATATCAGGTGTGATTCCCGTCAACACACTGGAGCGATAAATGAGTCAGCACTCTGTTTGTCTGTGTTTCCACACTGAAAATTAAGATCAGATCCCAGGAAACTGCTCCGTCATATCAATAAACAAGGAGAAAAAAATACAGTTATGTTCGCCACTAAACTTATTTTGGAAATTAAGGCAGTTTTGCTCCTCAACTGCACAGTTTTATGAATTTGTAAGCACTTCATTTCATTTTTTTTTTCCTTTTACAGCAAAAATTCCTTTTTGTCAAAGCTCACATCATAAGATTTTCATTATAAAGATATAACAGAGAAGGAAAGTTGAGTAAAGCCTTGGCCCAATATTGATATATATCAATGTGCCTTTTATTTATTGTTTAAAATGTATTTTGGTAGACATTTTTTTCTCTTGATGCTCAAACACCACTTGTATCACAAAGACCATCAAGACCACGTCCTGCAGTTTTTGAGAGTGTGTTACTCGTACGTGTGTCTCTTGGCTTTGCGTTGCTGCTCATGCAACTATAGTGACCTGAGAACTCCCTGATCTCATTAATAATCCGGCTGACTGAACTGAGCTCCCCCCCCCCCTTCCTCTTTCCTTTCCCCCGATTGTCTTTTGTTTCTGTCTTTTTCTCTTTCATTTTTCTTTTGTCCATGTTTCTTGGTTTATTTCTTCCCTCTCCGTCCTCATCATCCTGTCTTTCTTCTGTCTCTGCCTCTACATTTCTCGCTGACCCGCTCTCACTCTCTGTCTGTCCCCTATCTCTTTCTCAGTCTGTCTCTCGTTCACACTCCCTGCAGACTTCTGCCTCTGATAGAGCAGCAGCCCCTCTACCGATTAACTCTGCAATCCCTTAATAACAATCTCATTCCCTCTATCCCCTCCCACTGCCTCTCTCTGAAGCCCTCCCAGTTCATTTGACCACTTTATTTCAACCTCCCATTCATGGGGCTCAGATCACACAAGGGGCTGTAATGACAGCACATTTATTAATTAATTGCATGTGTAATTACTAAAATTAAGTTTTGGAAACTTGGTAATGATGTGAGGAATTACAGGGACGGAAGGAGGGGACGAGCTTTGAAGACAAACCCCCTGAAGTTCTTTTAGGGATGGAGGATGGGGGAGGCGTGGGTGGATGGATAGAAAGGGGGAGATAGAAAAAGAAAGGAGGAGAGGGAGGGGTATGAGAGGAGTAATCCAGGAGGAGAGCCGCACTGTAGGGCTGATCAGAGCCCAGAGTTTTGTCTCTGGGCTAATCTTCTCTTCTGAAGCGGTGTCATGGCCGTCACTCCGCTCTTCCCGTTAGTCCGTCGGTCTGTCCGTCGCACGGCAGCAAATTCCCCCATTGATTCAGACTGGGCCACTTTAATTAACTTCCTCACTGAGATAATGGCTAGCTCAGAGGAATCTGCTTGCCGCGAAAAAACTCGGAGAAAAACTTTTCCCTATGTCTCCAGGATGGCTAAGGCGGTCCCTTCAGCGGCGGCGTAATTTATTTCTTTTTATTGTCAAGACTTTGTCCGAAAAATTAGATTTGAACATGAGGAGTGAATTGTTTATTGTCTGGGGTATTCGGGAGCAGATGTGGGTTCTGGGTCTCTCTGTGCTGAGACGATAGGAACAGACTCCATTGTGTGTCGAGTGTGTAATTTCACTGGATGGAAGCTCGGATGGGAAAAATGTCCTTGGAGGGATAAATGGTTTTATCACACACATGAACTGTCGAGAAGGAGAGCGAGAGAGAGATGGAGTGAAGACTGGAAAGTGGAATAAAAGGGGTGTCAACAGTGCAGTTTACACTCAGACGTATATTCATACCTCTGAAAGAAGTAAATTGGAGTCCATATGTTTTTGCACGCTACCGGCTTTTCAGCTTATTTATTACTTTGTCACGTATTTATTGGTAGAACGGTGCAGATGTTGATGGAAGGGTCAGATAACAAAACACAACAATACCTAAACCATTCACTTGTTGCATGAAGTTAGTTCAAGCTTATTCTGTACATGTTATCACCTTTTTTCTCCTTTTCTTGGGCAGTTTGTCATTGGCACTGTGAGAATGTCAAAGTACATGCGTAGAAAGCATCTATTATTCTGTGAGGATGCAAGAAACTGCCAAGAACATCGTTGGCTCCCATCTACTGAGCATCAGTGATATTGGTGAGAAGAGGAACCTGCGAAGAGCTAAGGGGATATCAAAAGACAAAACCCACCCCAGCCACAACCTGTTCACCCTGCTTTTTTTGTTGTTCTTTGTTTTCCTTCCTATGTAGCAAATTGGGACTAAAATCAAAATTTCATTGTGCAACCCTGTCATACAATGGCAAATAAAAACCCTGGTAACCCCTTGTAACCTTGTAGGTACATACAGATATTTATTCGTTATGCACATTACACAAATTCCTTGTATGTGCAAACTTATAAGAAAACTGTTTCTGATTCCGATTCTTATTACTGTGTATAGACATTGCTATACAAGCACTGAAACAAGAGGATTAGCGTCTATGGTCATACATCGTGAGCCGGGCGGCAGGCAATGGTTGGGACGTAGGCGGCCTGACCACTGGCATTGCAGACTGGCATTAGGGACGTGGAATGTCACCTCTCTGGCGGGGAAGGATCCCCTCCCAAGCATAGCGCTGGTTCTGGAAACAGACTCCTAGAGAGAGGCTGGACTCTAACTTTTTCTGGAGATGCCAAGGGGGAGAGGCATCGGGCAGGTGTGGTGACTCTCCGTCACTCTGACTGTTATTTGTGTTTATGCACCGAACAGCAGCTCGGAGTACCCAGAATTCTTTCAGTCTCTGAGTGGCATCCTGGAAAGGGTGTAGACTTGGGACTCTATAGTTTTTCTAGGGGACTTCAATATTCACATGGGAAACGATGTAGAAACCTGGCTGAGGGGGGGTTGTGAAAAACGGCCTGCCTGATCTGAACCCAACTTTGTTGTTGGACTTCTGTTGGACTTCTCATGTATTAGCAAAACAAACACCAAGTTCAAGCATAGGGGTGGTTCATAAGTGTAATGGTACCAGAACACTCTTGGCCAAAGATTAGTGACTGACTTTGTGGTCAAATCATCAGATCTGCGGCCGTATGTCTGGGAGGCTGCCGGACAGATCTGGTAAACCCAAACATGTAGTGAGGCTAAACTGTGACGTCTGGCTGAGGCCCTTGTCCGCAAGGTTTTCAACTCTCACCTCTGGAAGAATCTATTGTGCATCCCGGGGAGGCTGGAGACATGAAATCCGATTGGGCCATCCCGAGCCAGCAAAGCCTCCATTGTGCCAGGAGTTGTTGTCAGAATTGCGTCTCTGCTCTTTCCAGAGTGAGGAAGTATCTCGGAATCTTGTTCACTAGAGAGGGTAAAATGGAGCGTGAAAAGGACAGGCGGTTTGGTGTGGCGTCAGTTATGGGGGCCTTGTACCAGACCGTTGTGGTGTAGAGGGAGCTGAGTCAGAAGCCAGAGCTCTCAATTTACCAGCCCATCTACGTTCCAACCCTCACCTATGGTCATGAGCTTGGGTAGTGACTGAAAGAATAAGATTGTGGCAGAACACAAGCTTTCTTTGTAGGATTGCCGGGCTCAGCCTTTAGAGATAAGGTGAGGAGCTCAGACATCTGGAGGGAATTCGGAGTAGAAGTAGAGTTCTTAGAACCGCTGCTCCTTCACGTGGAAAGGGGAAAGCTGAGGTGGTTCTGGATCGGATCAGGATGCCACTTTTCAGAGGTTTTCCTGGCACATCCAACTTTTGTCAAAACCCAAGCTGACTCAAGTGACATCACTTGTCATCACCATTCATAGCTATACAACCACTGGGTTTATGTTTAAAATGTTTACAATAGCATGACATTGGTTAGGGTTATAGGGAGCATAAAGTTCTCAAAGATCTAGCGTCTTCATTTTGCTCTCAAAGTTGCACCAGATTAACTTGGTCTTGTTATAATAAAAAAAAGTTTTTTTGCCCTCAATGTTTATTCAATTTTTCCCAGTGGTATCAGAACTATTATATTCAATACACATATTTTCAAGGTATTGTTTGAGTGATAGAAATTCCAATATTGTGACAAAACTAACTCAACCTGGTGGGACTCAACCTGCAGCAACACTGAGACCGGAGGAGCGCCTCAACGTCTTGGTTAGTATGTTGTGTTTTAATGAGTCTACCAGGGCTGTTTTTACGACTTGTGTGGGTGCTGTCTCCTCTCCTCATCCCTCTGTGTGTAGAAGTACCTTAAAGTCACGTTTGCATGCCCTCTCTCCCGAAACGGCAGAATTTAGATTCTGATGTCTCCGCACATTACCCACCTCCTCTCCAGTGGTGCCCGGCTACATGCCTGTGTGTAATGCAACCTGCGGAGGCTTCTGCTCAGCCCTGTATGGGTTGTGCTCTGACAAAAGTCTTTGTCTTTTGGTTTAATTAAAGGCTTTCATTTTTAAGGATTCAGCTATTTTACAGTGTTGTTGTTTGTATGTTTTATTTATTATTGAATAAGAAGCATTTTCTAAAAGGTTTGCTGTGTTTTATGCATATTTGTAATCCCTAAGGGTTAGAAGAAACACAAAAATTAATATCACAATACCAAAATCTAAAACCGAATACCTATCCAACGAACGAATAACCAAAGTACCCTACGAGTACTTATCTTAAAACTGTTCTGATGTTTAAAATAACAAAGTTAATAATCAATACAATGGGAAAAGAGCTCGCTCATAGGAATGAACCCACAGATAATTAGTGTTTTTTGAACTCATTGTTTAGGTTTTATGGTTTGCAACTTAATGGTTTTGATTTAGTCTCTCATCCGCATTGTCTCCAAATGTAGCATACAACTGTTTGTTCGAAACAAAAAAATTCAAATCCCACTGTATGTATACCCGCCCGGCACCAAACTTGGTGACACATTTTGTTACTTGCTATACTGTAGCAGCCAAACTGAAATAAAAGGAAACTGAATATTAAACTTTTGTCATACTGACATAAACACAATGTGGCTCTGTCAGCTGGATTTGCAAATAAGTTATATAATATGTATGTATTGTGTCTACAGCTTGTTGTGCTGCGGCCCCCAAAAAAAAAGAAAAATCAAGGAATGCAGGTTTAATTATTGAGACAATAACAGTATCAAACATTCAGCTTCCTTTTTTTCGAATTAATATAATGTTATCCATCGGTATTCATTGAACTAAGGTGTTTCTGGCGTGTTGCCTAAATCGTGCAGCAGGCCGTGAAACGACCTTTGAGACAGTCAGGTCTATATAAGGTTAATGATAGCCGCTCAGTGTCGTTTTACTGGTGAGAGCAGGTCTGAAAGGTCTGCAAGTCCAAAACGACTGAACATCTCCTCATCTCCTCTACCTGTCTGCTTCCACGGAGAGGCACAAAGAGGGGGCAGCTAATCCATGTTGGCGTGGAGGGAGGAGGGGGTGGAGGTAAACCCAGCCAGCCAGCCAGCCACTCTGATGTGAGGGCTTGTGATAGCGGAGACACTTGATCACATTTATCTGCAGTTTACACCTTCCTGTCTTGATCTCTGAGCTATACAGGGGATCGCCTTTCCTACTCAAAGAAAGAAAGCAAGCAAGCGAGGGTTGGGCGGTGGAGGGGTGGATGGATGGAGGGAGAGAAAAGAGGCCAGGGCCCTCTGTGTGAATGCTGGTTGGGATTGTAAAGCGAGCTGAGCGATGACAGCTAAATGCGCTAATTTTCTACTGGGACTCGGGCTTTGTCTCACAGGGAGAGTTCACTGAGCTGTGACATCGAGGGACCGATATTTAAAAATCTCAGTGATCCAGTTGCAAGTTTGGTGACTAGATTTTGGGACAAAATGTTCGACAAACGCTTGTCGTCTGGATTTGTTACCATTGACTGGCTAGACTGACAACTCATATCTAAGCATCTAAGCATTCATTCATGATATTTGTAGGATTTACCCTACATGACAATAGAGCAGAGAGTACAGCAGGAGGTATGACCAGAGACAACACACTGAACTATATTGGTGTATCCTTAGAGCAGCTGATTCTATGAGGCTTGTGAACCAATAATAAACGTTGGGTTCAGAAAAGGCCTTCATAAATATATTCTTTGAAAAATGCTTTGTTGTTGCTTTAATTGTTTCCTTCAGTTTCTCTGACACTTTACATTTCTTTTTCTGATGTGTTCCATGACATTTAATGTTAACAAGGCCTAATATCAAAACAAGAAAATAAGTGCATTCTGATCTGATGGATACACTGAGGTACAACACTCAGTTAAAGTCAGGGAAAGATCGCCTTCCCATTGTTTCCCTTGTTGTAAGTAGGAATAGTATTGCTGCAGATAGAATCCACTGATCTTCTTCACTATGAGTATGTGATGAATGAGGAAAATCAGAGTAGGAAGAAGTGGAATATGTATGTAAGACTTAACGTTTTAGATCAGTATGCAAAGATCCAGTAACCCTCATCTGTGGTGAGCTGGGAGAGGACATTTGAATGGGACACGCACACACACGCACACACACACACACACACACACACACACACACACACACACACACACACACACACACACACGCATAAAAGCTCTACAATGTAAAGGAGCAATAAACAGTGATAATCCACCAGAATTCTTCATGGGAACAGTCTCCTGTTGTTTAGTTGTAATTATCCTTTAATATGGACCCTGATGTCGTCTCTGCTTTCGCCTGCACCGTCTCACACACACATGCGTACAGTACATACAAAGTTTATCTCTCTTGCGCACACACACACACACACACACACACACACACACACACACACACACACACACACACACACACACACACACACACACACACACACACACACACACACACACACACACACACACACACACACAGCATTGCTCTGTGCATCATTACACTCACTGTATTGCCTTACACAGGTAGAAACCTGAAGACTGTGTTAAGCTGTTTAAGACTCTTTTAGCTTCATTAAGACAGACAGAGCTCAGTCAGACAAAGTAGCTTTCACTGAGGCCCACAGTCTGCGGCATTCAGTCATGGATAATTTAACACAGACCAAATGTCAAGTGATTTTCAACTTTTACCTTGATTCTAATCCATTCTTTGCCTCCTCCGATACCTTCTATTCTATTCTTTTCTATTTTGTTCTCTTCTAGTCTCTCCTGAAGCCTTAACACAAATGTGCTGACTGAGAAATGTTCTCTTGTCTGGCAGCCAATGTCAATCATCTTGCCTGTTTGTGGAAATCACACCTGAGCCAAAAACCGCTCTGCAAGTGGTTTCACATGTCTCTATTACGCCCGAGGAGAGCCCTGATTTAACTTCAGAAGCCGCTCGGAGAAGCGCCAGAAATTAAAAGTGGGGGGAATGATCTGTCAGGAAAACTCCTTGTGATCAGACAGAAGTTGTGTTTTCTGTTGGTGCGGTTGCTTTAATGTGGCTTCACATGCACACCAGAGATGAAAGCGGTTTTGGAGTCATCTTAAAATATGATTTTCATAAAATGTCCTGTATTGCTCAAGCCAGAAGGCTTCCATGGCCAAATGCTATTATTATATGTTTCCGTTTTTATATCAATCAATCAATCAAAATGTATTTGTATAGCACATTTTAAAATACAACAAAGGTTGCCCAAAGTGCTGCACATAGATAAGCAGTCATAGAATCGAAAAGACTGGATTAATAAAAGTAAGTGACGTTAAAATCAAGACAAACTGACACAAATCACACAAAAGTGCCAAGTTAAGATCAAAGGTGATAGGCCAGGGAAAATGAATAGGTTTTTAAACGGCTTTTAAACGTTGGTAAAGTGGATGACAACCTAATATGAAGGGGACGGTTGTTCTAGAGTTTAGGGCTATTATTCCTATTATTCCTTCCTTATTTCATATTTTCTCAACGGTTGCACCCTGTAGTGCAATGTAAAACAACACAACATGCTGACATATACTCTGCGTCCTGTAAAACTATCCATATATAACCTTTCTTAATACTTTCTGATGTTATAACGGTTTTATCATATTCCAAGACCTTCTGGAAAAACACCTGATCCTGGTTTCCAAGAAATGTAATACCCAGATGACCATATATATATTTGTTTTTTCGCTGAATGTTCTATCAGCTGCTTCTTTAGCAACTGATAGAAAGATAAAGTAGCATCTACTTCTGCAGGACTGGCTGTGTGTGTTACGCTCTGCTGTGGCGGTAGTCTGCCACCAGGGGGCACTGCAACTTCATGGCCTCACAACGGAGCATAGAGGAACTATGGAGAGAGTGAGAGTTTGTGACAAAGAGAGAAAGTGTGACAGAGGAAAAAGAAGTGGGGAAAGTAGTTGGGAGGACAGAAATGATGGGAAAGGGATATGAATAAAGACATGTGATAGCCAGAGAGAGAGAGAGAGAGAGAGAGAGGGAGATAGATGAGTAGATAGACAGAGGGGGTTAGTTACGAGTTACGAGTGAACACTGAGTCTGTTGAGTTGATCAGAGGAGTTCATGGCACTTTCTCCAGCCTCTCAGCTTCATGGGGGACACTCCATCCAATGCATTTTTTTTCCAGTATAAGTGAGAAAAAGTAATTCTGGTGGAGAAAGATGTCAAATTAGTTTTTTCTTAGATTCTGACCAAAGAATTCTTTGTATGTTATTAGTTTTGTTAGTATATTGGCAAAAAAAGATGGATATGGTTTCAATGAACTACATTCGTCACAGCATGTCCTTGTCTCGACTTGGACTTGACCTTTAAAGTCGTTCCAGATCTCACTTTCACCAAACATCTCATTCAGAAGAAACTGCTCACAGCAGCAACAATGACCTACAATGGGTGAAACAGCACAATAACCTGGAAAAGCTAGAACGCCAACGCATCAACCAACAGTGTGGGAGGTCAAGGGTCGGAGCCACAGAGTCCACACAACAATCGTCAACACTGTCCTGTAGGACAGGAATGTGTGACAAAACAAAGTTAGAAATGTAAAGAAGTAACAGTGAAAGTTTGATGTAAGACGAAGTTTAAGTATAGACTGAAGTCTGATTACACTGTTCCCTAATAAATGTAATATGAAAGACCTACGGTAAATATACGTCATATGAGTCTATAACAAGTACATCATTGATCAGTTTCAGGATGACATAATCCTGATTCTGATCATTGTGACACACAAATCTGCCCAAAAATAAAGGGGCATTCTGCCGATTTTAGAAATAAAGTTCAGTTTACTACTAAAAATCAGTTTTATAATGTGAACTCAGTGTGTGTGTGTGTGGCTTACCATTCATTACAGGAAGGTGTTTGAAAGATGATTACTTTCAGAGGCATGTGGCTCTAAATAAATAGATTATTGAGTTGCATTATGGGAAATGTAGGTTCCAGGATTTAGTAAAGGTTAGCTAGAGACTGAAACTTAAGAAATCTTGGCCTCTGCTGCTGTGACTTTGATATGTTTTTTTGTTGCTTTTTTATCTGTTTCCTGTGAGTCTCCTAACTCTATGGAAGTAATATAATACCAAATCAGAAGAGTACCCCTTTAGGCTATATAATACCGAAAAAAGAAAAACAAATGTGTAAGCTCGTTGGTGAGGTGAGCGCCAACACACACACACACACACACACACACACACACACACACACACACACACACACACACACACACACACACACACACACACACACACACACACACACACACACACACACACACACACACACACACACACACACACACACACGGTGTGTATTGTGTTGATAAAACTTTTAAATACATAAAGCTAATTTATTTAGCATGTTCCCTTGCTAGGTATCACAGACCATAACACAAACTACAGTGCAACAACAATAAAATAAGATATTTTCTTTTAAAACTATGTTAATTTCCACAATATAACGGAAGTGGACTAAAAGTAAGGAGTCGAAGAAAAGACTAAGAGGAAGAAGGTAAGAAGAAAGAGACACAAAGCGAAACAGAGACAGTGGAAGAGCGAGTCAAAAGCCTGGAAGTGTTTCCTGAGCTCTTGTATATGTGTGTGTGTGTGTGTGTGTGTTTGTGTCCAGGGGTCTTGGAAGTGGGAAAAAAACATCTGTGACTACAGTGATGTCATTGAGAAGGGTGGCAAGAGAGGAGCAATTAACGATGATACACACACACACACACACATACGGGAGCGCAGTGTGGGACAAAACAGAGCTGTAAAAACAGGGCCAGCTTGCGGCCAGTCAGTCCGTTACCCATGATGCCTTGGGGCTGGATAGTTGTCACTAGGTTCCGGTCGGCGTGGCAACAAAGCTTATTAATCTGCTGATGGAGGGCCAGCTGCAGAGGTGGCAGGCACACTCAGACACACACACACACACGCACACACTCACACACACACACACACACACACGCACACACACACACACACACACACACACACACACACACACACACACACACACACACACACACACACACACACACACACACACACACACACATCTAAAACAAGCACAAGTGACTATTTATTGCGATTAAATTGTAGCGCTGTACGCTTACACAACTTCTCAGACACACACACACACACACACATTCTTGTGCTCTTGCTCACCTCTGCATCACCGGTGGTTCTGAGTCAAACCTCTGAAGGTCAACACTCAGTGTGACACTTAATCATTTCTCTACACACACTAACACAACAAGCATCACTCGCTCACTTTGTTTCCCCCTTATTGCTCAACATTTCGGATTGGTTTTACAAATACAGAGAGAAATAGAATCTGAAAGTATGTGTGTCTATTTGTGTGCGTTTGCGGTGTGTGTTTCTTAGTTTTTCTCCAACTTTAATGCTGTTCCCCCAGCATATCCTTGGTGGTTGCCTAGAGACAGGGATTTGAGCGAGGCCCCTTGGTTCATTCCCACACAGCCCTCTGGTCTGTGTGTGTGTGTGTGTGTGTGTGTGTGTGTGCGTGCACGCATGTTGAAAGGATATTTCTCTCCTTTGCCTTTTGATTCATTCTCAGTGTGAAGCAGCTCCCTGTGGAGACAGTATGGGTGGGCAGAGAGGAGGAGAGGTGGAGGAGGTGAAGAGGAAGAAGAGGAAGAAGAGGAGAAGGAAAGAGGAGAGGAGGAAAGAAGGGACAAGAAAGCAGAAGGCTAAGTACGGCAGGACGGAAAGAGTGAAAGAAGGGAAGGAGAAAAAGAGGGAGAGGAGCTGGGCAGTATGGCGTATGAAGGGAGGAAAGGAGGAGGGAAGGAGAGCTGCTGGTCACACATCAAGGCCTGGAAACAAAGAAGCCAAGAACTCTCCCTCCTCTCCTTCCTCCATCCCTTCATCCCTTCATCCCTCCATCCCCACAAACACAAGTTTCCCTTCTCACAGGAAGCGAGTGAGTCCAATGCTTCAACTGCCTGACAGAGATGGGGGGGGGGGTCGTTTTTAGCTCGTCTTAGCATCAAGGTGTGAATACATGATGATTTTCACTAACAATATAAAGGTGCTCCAACCTCAGTGCATATAAAGACACCTATGCTAGACCTATTAGTACCAGCCTTGATCTATTCAGTGTTCAACACTGACTTGTATCTTTAAACTCCAGCACAGACAAAGCCGCTCGGATAACATTTAAATCACATTGTGGGTGCTTTAAAACTCATAAAAGCAGTTGTCAGCGACTGAGATGTGACTGCGAGTAAAATAATAAGAAATGCATATTTGGTATTTTGCGTTATGATTCATGTAAAAAATAAAATAAATGGAAATCCACTTAAGCTATGTTTAGTTTGAAAGTAATGCAACACTTTATAACACAGCGCCAGCTTTATAGTGTACTTTGTTTGTAGTTAACAGTTTTTACTGGTACATAAATGTAGATACAGTGGAGGAAAACAAGACTCCAGGGAACAAGGGAGTAACAATTCGGAGGAGGAGGAGTAAATAATTACTGCGGGTACAGTGCTGTGGGAAAAAATGGTGTTAACAGCGCTGATTTTCTGCAGAACTTATAAATTGATTTTGGTTGGACAGATTTCAGAACAAAAAGAAAGCAAAAATGACCCTAAAGAAGTTTGTAATATACGAGATAGGTTCCTCCTATGGTTCCCTTTCAAATTAAAAGCATGGTAAGCCTGTGGCGCAATTACAGCAGCTAATTAATGTCAGAGTAGCATGGTTTATAGTGGAACCTTTCAATTCAGTCTGATGTGTCTGATGTGTACTTTCAGCTGGTTTAGCACTGTAGCACTATCTATAGTTATGATGAAAAAGGGATTTAATGTCATACAAAAGACGGCCAAAAGTCTGTGCACACCAGAACATTATACTCATATGTGATTATTGAACATCTTTTCCGAAGGATTTCCCCAAGATTTTTGGAACCAGGATAACGTGATTTGACATTATCGTTTGCTGCATCATTAAGATTTTCATTAACTAACTCCGAACTACAGGGACCTTAAAAAAACATAAAAAAACAGCTCCAAGCTCCAAATCCAAAGTATACAAAAGTTCGTGAATCAGGTGTCCCCATACTTTTGGTCCGATAGTGTGTTTCCCCAACTCTATTGACATTATTTATTAATTTGCTGTACAACTTAAAATCACCGCTACACTTTTAGCGTTGGCTCAGAATAATATGTCGCAGTGATAATACTGATTTTCCCAATAATGAGAAACATGGCAAATTGCTACTTCAGCGTCACTAATAACAGTTATTACCAATCAAAAAGTAAGTCTTTGTGGTATCATCACCTCTTGGAGACTGGAGTTGACTTGTCCAAAAATTGCTTCCTACCTCTGTCAATCTGACTTATTTTCAACAGAATTAGTCATCATCTTCCCACACTACGCTTCTGTGTCTTTAATGACAAAATGACAGTTTAATTCACTTCCCACTACTCTGATTCCCACTACTTTGAATCTAACACATCATGTATCTCACAAGAGAGGAACTTTACACATCTATAAACACAAGTATCTCTTGCTACACTAAGTTAATGTTGCAATTAGTGTATACAAATACTGGGTAGTGACACGACGTCATCGGAACAACAACACAACACGCAACAAACTCATTGTGTGTTTTCTTTCGGGTCGCCAACTTTTGTCAAACTCCCATGAGCCCTTGCTGCGTACCGCATCATCTCTCCTCCTTCCTCACCCCCCAGCCCCCCTATAGCACCTCCTCATCCCAATCAACCCCCTATCCCCCCTCACCTCCTCCCTCCCCCCTGCATTCCTCCCTGCTGATGTCAGACTCTAAATGAACCACAGTGTGTCTGTGTGTGTGTGTGTGTGTGTGTCTGTGTGTGTGTGTGTGTGTGTGTGTGTGTGTGTGTGTGTGTGTGTGTGTGTGTGCGTTTTCATGTGTGCTAAAGGGTCAGGCTTGGTTGCCAGGACGATAGGCCCTCCAACAGCTTTCTGCTCCGACGCTTTGAGCCCTGAGCCCTCCTCAAAGCATCATGGGAAAACAATTAAAACCCTCTCCAAATCTCTCGCCCTCCTTCTCTTTCTTTCTCTCTTTGTCATTCTCTCTCTCTCTCTCTCTTCCTCTCTCCATCTCTTCCTCTCTCTCTCCATCTCTCTTTCAGAAAATCTTTCTGCCCGAATTGGAGGCAAGTTCTTTATTTTCATTCTGTTTTCCACCTGAGATGTCTGTTATGGGAGGACACCGGGGGGGCTTTACTCTAAACGCTATAGTCTGAAGGCTGTGTGTGTGTGTGTGTGTGTGTGTGTGTGTGTGCTTGTCTGGATAGTTTATTTTGTTCAATATTCAGTGTTATGCTGTGAATGTTATTTGTTTTTACTGTCAGGTGCTTTGTGAGTTTGTTTTGAAAGGTGCAATATAAATTAAGTAAATAATGCTGTTATTATTAATATTAAGTGAAGGAAAACTAACTTCTTAATGATTAAAGAACACACTTATTGTCTTTCTATTTAATCACCTGGATTAGGATAGATAAATGATTACAGTAAATGCAACTTTTTTTTTCTTTTTTTTTTACTATATAATTTTTTTGGTGCAAAGAGCAGTACACAAAACAGAGACACAATATATAAACAACGCATAGAAATAGACCAAAAGAGGAATATAGATGAAACGAGACAAAGAAAACAAAGCATTACAAACAAACGGAAAATACAAAAAACAGCAAACAGTATTATTGTTATTATAAATATGCAAACCAGTCGCTTCTAAGGGTGGTTACGTAGGGCATACATGTGTGTGTGAGTGTGTGTATATTTGAAACTGATAGAGAAGAGAGATGGATGCCTTACCAAAAATTGTTTCTAAACTTTTTCAGCATAAAATTGTGAGTTTTCTTATTTAGTCAGACGCAGCAGACAGCTGTTAGAAAACGAGGATGCCAAATTTCACAAATGTAACCGGGATCAAACCAAGGATGTTGCAATTACTTGGTTATTGTCTGAGAACCCAAGGCCACCAGAACCCATTCAACATTTTAGGGCTGAGTTTTCAGCTTAGCTGGGTTTGCCCAATCCAAAATGCTTTGCTTCCATCGCTCCAATGAAAGCTGTTATGCATCTGTGAAGGTTCATCTCAACCATCCAGGTGGTACAAGGTCTGACTGTTGAATCCAATTTAAATCTGATTTGGAGTGAACCTTCTCTAGACTACAGCCCCTGAACAGAAATGAGCTGGTATGAAGGATTTATTTGAAAGATTTTTTTTTTAGCAGGTAATTGCAAATACTAATGAACTGTGACATTACGATTTCTCTTTTTGGATAATCATCACAGTCAGAAAGTCTTTGCAGTATTATTCACTTATTCTTAGAAGAATACTGGTTGTGCTTTAAGATTCATAATAACGCTTTGTGACAAATAAGTCAGCATACGGTTTGTGTCCACTCTGTTTTAGAAGGCAAACGTTGGAAACAGAAGGTGGAAGTCAGGGCGGTTAAACTGCAGGAATAATAGGACTAAGTGATGGTGGAGTCCTCGTCTTATTATAGCTTCCAGTTTGCACTCCACAACCTGCTACATACAGTATATTGGCCCAAAGGTCATATGGATCCAGAATAAAAAGTGAAACCCAACCTGGTCTTTTATTCTTCACCACTCTGCAGTGTCAGCAACACACAAATAAGATACATGCTAATTCCTTTCATGTTATTTATCTGATGTTGATAAAGAGGCAAAGTGAAAGTGAAAGTTAGAAGCACTGAGTGAGAGCAGTGTCCTTAGTGTTTTTGTTTTCTACTCACTACTGAATACTACCCCCCACCCCCTCCATTCATTTCCTTTTGGCTGAGAACAGCTCTGCAAAGCGGCATGTTCACAATGATGACTTCTCATTGAGACGACTCAGTGGAAAGAGAGAACTACTATCTGTTTAAAAAGGCACAAAGGCTTTCTAAATTACAGATAGAACTGTGCGTCTATTTTCAGACGAGGCTTTCCCCAGCCGCTGCTAAAGTTAAAGTTACAGCACAACATGTACCAGCAAAAGCTTTTTAACAAGTCATGGTGACAAAGTTAAAACGTGGGACCACAAGTCACACAGAGGGTTCGAGCTCGGTGAGTGGACCAATCATTTGACACTTTTTTAAAGGACAATTCGACCCTTTTAAAACTTGGATCGTACACCATTACAGCGGTTAATAATGGCTGTCTACTAACCACGTTTTGATAAACTGATGAGATCTGAGAACGTTAATACTTTTTTAACAAACATCCAGGTTAGCCAAACTTAGTTGACCAAAGAAACAAATGTGAATGGTACAATAATCTCCGACACTGACATGTTTTTAAGATCCATCACAGTTTACCAACCATCTTTCATTACCGGTACGCTCCCTTTCATTGTTTTCCTTCTATTTTTAAATAAAGTGGTTCCAATAATTTGTCTGAACTGTCACCTGATTGCTCATGTTTCTTGACCCGTCAGACTTTCATTTCTACGCAATTACTACTGACTTAGACACATTTCTTTTGCAGATGATTTGTACCAAAATTCATCATGTAGCTCATGAAGATTAATATATGGGAACCAAATCAGGTCAAAATTAGGAAAGGCTATTTCTCCAGCATCTGTTCTGTACCTCGCAATCCTCTGTGATACTAACTCGTCCTGATCTGACAGGGCCTTTGTGCACTTTTCTGCATTGTCATTTTCATAAATGCCACAGCTAACACATCATCTGCTTCCCGGCTTATTATCTCCACATGTACTTTACAAATTCGATTAGGCCCTTCTTTCCATCTCGTTACATTTCCTCAACAGCTGAAATAATTTTTTGGAGCCACAGTAATTTACAACACAACATTAACATTTTTCCGTCCCCGAGCCGTCACGTCTTCGTCTCCCTGACAAACTTACTGAAGTCATAGATAATTCATTTGATTCTAAATTACAGCTTTCCAATGCGCCGCGCGCCCCTCTTGCAGGGGTTTGTTGTGACAAGCGGGCGCGCCGCTCGTCTCCGACCGTGATTTCTGTCGGCCCCGATGACAAAGATATCATGCAGCGCATCTTTAAACATGACGCTGACATGTAGCACTTATCCACTCACTCAGAGAGAACAAGACAGCGTTGCTCCTCGTGACACCTCGCTCATTTCCCATGATGCATATGTAAGGGGTCGCCTCCGCATGACGATTAGTAATAATAAGAGTTCTGGAAAATTTTGGGATGTCCTTTACTTTAGTGTGTGTGTGTGTGTGTGTGTTTTTGGGAATGGGGTGGGGAGGGGTAAGGGGACAAAAGCTGCCAAAGAGCCATTGTGTCTCAATAAAATTAGACATTTCTTCTATTGTGTGTGAATGAGTCACTTATGATGGCAGTAACATTGTATAAAGGGAGACATTTATTTAATTCTGATTCTGGTCCAAATTTGCATCGGAAACAATGAAAAGGCTTCATTTGATGTGTTTGTCTTGTTGGGGGGCTGGAAGTTGAGGGCAGAGGAGAGGGGAGGAGGGAGAGGAGGAAAAGAGAGGGGAGGAAAGGAAAGCAGGAGGGGTAAAAAAAAAAAAAAAAAGGTAGGGTAGGAGGAAAGAGAATAGGAGAGGAAAAGAGACACAAAAGAGGAGAGGAAAGAAAAGATGGAGGAAGAGGCAGAAGGAGAAGTACAGTGTGTAGTGAATGGAAAAGGAAGAGGAAGGAAGAAGGGGAGGTGAGGGGTTGAATGGGTCATGGGAGCACAGAAGGCAACAAGGAAGCAAATGTAAATACTTCCTGATAGGTTTGCTTTTCTGTGTGTTGCATCCTGTTGCATTTTACATGAACATCTAAGGTGCTGTCTTGTCTTGCACATCGTGTTGGGACACAGGGAGTGAGGATCGTACGTCACAACAAAACAGTAACAGTATTGAATTGAATAAAAGACTCCGACTGTCTGTGTGGAATTCAAGTGCTGGATAGTGTGTGGGTTGGAAATGAGCGCTGATTTACTGCCACGCTGTATGAAAGTCCAGCTTCTGTCTCCGAGTCGATTGCTAAATCTCTGAAATTTGAAATTGATTTTGTTCTCAAGGTCAGGGATCATGATTGTTTACAACAACGTTCAACAGATGGCTTTTGGGGAAGAGAAACTGTCTTATAGTCGGGTGTTTTCATACATTCTTTGATTGAGTCTCTTTTGGACTTTGACACTTGAAGTGTTCTTCAGACCCGTGAGCCTTGTGCCCCTGGACTGGGTTCACAGCTCTGGGCTGTGATTGGGGTCATGTTTGATTTCCTCATTCAGAGAAGCTGCTACATGTTATTATTGATGTGCATTAATTGGTTCATTCGTAACTTCCACAGGCCTGACATTTGATATCTTTACACTTGCTGTTGTTCCTGTAGTTTTGGACTGATCTGGGTCGTTTTCCTTTATACGGCAATAACAACAAAACAACATTTTTACTTTAATGACGGAGCACTTCAGTTCAGTGCAGAAAAGGGGGAGCCGAGGTGGGCTACGTCACAGCGTTCCCTCGAGCCCACACATGTCCACTCCATTACAAACCCATCCATTAGTTTTCTATTGGCTTATCCGGCAGCACGCATCCTGAGTAAAACATAACAATTCAGACTTAGGGATGTTAATAATTAACCGTTTGAGCGTTAACTGACAATAAGAATTGTAAGCCATTTATGCAGTTCAGTTAAACAGTTAAAAGAAATATTTGAAATTATTAAATTTGAAATGAAAAAGCTGAAAGGAGAAGAGCTGGTCCACCTTAAAGGTCAGTCCACCTTAAGTGAGCCTGAGCCGGAATTTTTCATGGTTAATCTCCTTCACTGTAATCAGCTGGCGGCTGGCAGGCAAGACCCAGAAACTTAGCTTGAGTCTTGAGGAGTTGTAGCATTTATTCACCGACAAGTAAACTGTACACACGCTGCACTGCTACGCTCACAGCTATTAGTTTACTGATAACTTAATACTTATCCTCACACAAATTCCATACCACTTTATAAGTACTATGAACTCTAACTTGTGTCCTGTTTTTGCAGTTAGTATACAAGAAATGAGTGTACTCACTTTTCGATCTCTAAAATCTGTATGGTATTGTCTCGCTACCATACTAACATTGGGACATTTCTGAAGTCTAGTAACGTCCAATTACAAAATCGGACGTGTTGTCGTATACCCTCACTCTGCCAATAGAGAGGCAAATAAGAGAAAAGGCTCGGAAATCAAGAGAGAAGACAGACGGAAAGAGTTTGACACACAAGGATGAGGACTGAAAAACAGGAATTCTGGTTGACCTTCGCCTTGCGTGAATTAGTCTGGAGAACAGCCGGCTGGTCTAGCCTGAGGCCACAAACACACACACACACACACACACACACACACACACACACACACACACACACACACACACACACACACACACACACACACACACACACACACACACACACACACACACACACACACACACACTCACACACACTTTCAGACAGAGAGAGATGTCAAAGAACCCAGTGTGTCTCAAAGACGAAAGGACACATTACATGTTTGCTGCATGACATTCCCCAAAAATGATTTGCGTGTCTGTGTGTGCGTGTCTGTGTGTGTGTGTGTGTGTGTGTGTGTGTGTGAGAGAGAGACCTCTTGGCCAGAACTTGAGTGCTTCTGTCAGCTTTAACTGTCTCCAAAAGCACACGACTGTTTCATTAAAGAACGACAGGAAGAGATCGACACACACATCTAACCCCCCCCCACCATCGTTTTCCCTGACTCTCAATGCTCCCTTTATTCCCCCCCCCCCCCCTCTCTCCCGCCGTCATTGCATCTCTCTCTCCTCCTAACTGCTGTTTTGACAGCCATCATGGGCGTGGCTAACAGGCCTCCAAAAGAAATTTGTCTGTCGGTCAAATTTTCGGCTGATAGATTGTCGGGGGGAGAGAGTGTGATGACGACTTGGACTCACCCAAATTCTCCTTTCAGCATATCTCTCTCTCTCTTAACCCCTCTCTCTACTCACCTACTTTTCAATCTCTCCGACAAGCATTAAAAGCAACTGAAGGGAAGAGCCACGATTTGAAAGAAACAAATTTTCATTTGAATATGAATACTAGAGTGTTTCATTTGTGTGTGTGTGTGTGTGTGTGTGTGTGTGTGTGTGTGTGTGTGTGTGTGCAGCAGGTATATTTTGGCATGCTGGGAGCATCTTTTACTCAAGTTTTTCTTTTGTATCAGCCAGACATCTTCGGCCTAATAGGAAAGAGACAGCGACTGGGATGTTGTCGTCATGTAAAGTGTTTACTTTGGCACTTTGCCTGTAATCTTTGTCTGCCTCGATGTCAAGGCGATGACACGGCCTGAAACATGACTCCAAATGGATGGTAAAGTTGCTCTGTACCTGCATGATGCGTACATAGACAACTGCTTGCAACTTTGCAAGGTGAAAATAAGTCAATGCTTACAGCTTGCTGCAGGCGGCCAAACTGCTTTAAACTCCCTGAAACTGACTCAGCGGTTTTCTATAGAATCTACAGATACGTGTTTCCCTTCAGATCACTCTCTGCAACACTAGTTCTGTTCATTTATTTCAATTTCAAGAGAAAACAAAACAAGAAAATCAGTTTTAAGAAAATCCTTTCAGCAAACTCTGAAAGAGGTACGGTATTAAAAAAAAGTAAGTAAGCAAACTTGTTAACATATTTCTAATAATTAATAGTGTGAACATAGAAGACCATATGTTGGCCTACTTTCCACTGCATCTAGTGGCAAAATAAGAGTATGTGTCTACCTCTGATCTATGATTCCAAAACTGCTTCTTTCACACGTTGCTACCTGTCGAACATGCTTATAGAAGGTTTTGAATGTTTTCCAAGGACGCTGAGGTCTTGAAATTCCGTCCACCTGTGCAACAGAAACTAGCAATAAAATGTAATTCTCTTCCCCTCTGTGCCACATCTGTACCCCGCCCCCCAGCCCCCCCACCGTCCCCTCCGTTCATCAGCCCTCTCCATTAGGGCTAAAGGTGTTGGGCTTCTGTCTATATTCTTCCCATTGAGAGATGTGTCTCTGCTGATTAATTGCTGTCTGATCGCTGCTGTTGCTGCTCCCTGCTAATTTCCCTCTCCCTGGGTTTTTACAGCCTGCGGCGGCCTGGGTGTGGAGGGTTTCTAGCGGTAATTGTGCGGTATTTGTTGCTAATAGGATAATAATTGGAGCAGGTGCAGATAGCTGGGTGGTTATTGGGCCTGGTGAGGAGAGATGGAGTTTGGCACCACGCCAGGGACGCCCCTTGTGCAGCACAACGACACGTAAAAACACACTTTAAAAACCAGAGTGCCACAGGGGGGGGGGGGGGGGGCAATTATTATGCTCTGCTGTTTCATCTTCCCCATCAAGCTCTATCTGTCTCTCTGGAAATGTTGCACTGCGTTCATGAATCTGTGTTTTGATGAATTTGTCTTTTACTGTATCTGTTTCTAAGTGTGTCTGCTGTTTCCTCCCTCCATGCTTACTTCCCTCTGTTTATGTTTTTTTTTTTTTTATATGACCGTTCACCCCTATTATTTCTTCCTACTCTACTACTACTCCACCTCATCCTAAAGATCTGAGGATGTCAATTTGCCAGACTTTATTTGGAAAGTTTGCAATCAGATCAGGCCTTCAAACTTCAAGTAAATGTGCTTTTACTCTTGTTGTTAACTGACCGTGCGTTCCCGTGTTCATTATTTTATATAGCAGTTGTGGCCAGGTTTCAACCGGTTGTCATTGGCCTTGGTTACATTTGTCTTTACAACAACTTTTGTGATCGGATGCGCCAGATCTGAACTCAGCTGTGTCTGCATATGTGGCTGCCTGATCGGACAGTAATCGGATATATTGTGGGGTCAAAGAGGCGGCTGTAAAAACGCTGATAAACATCTTATTTCCTGTAAATTCTTCGTTATCTTCCTCCCTGCAGTATTAGTAGACTTGTGTCATTGAATAACAGCCGCTAACAAAGCTCCGGCAATTACGTGACAAACACATTTCATTTCTTATGAATTATTTTGTGATCTAAAAGATTCTATTTTAAAGCAGCAAAGCCTATGCTAGCCAGATAATTATCTTTACGACAAAAGGTGGAGGTGGTGCTCATGGGAACTGGGAACATCTGTAATAAAGACTAAAAAAAAGACTTTAGACTGTGGATTTCTGCTTCATATTAATTATAATAAAGTACTGAAGAGCATATGTCAATATACACGTGCATGCAAACTCATCAGGGGTGGAAAAGGTTAAAAAGAGGTAATCTCCCAATATTGTGCTAACCTGTTTACATTTAATTAAGTACATAAGTATTTCTTTTTTCTGGGGAACCTCTATACCTCCGGTTCTCAGACTAAAAGAAAAGCAGCTATATTCCACATACAGTGTGTGACCCTGAGATACTAATAATAAATGAACTGTGTGGTATTCAAACAGAGAAAACTGCTGCTGCTGCAGTCAGAAAAGTTGGTGTCGCTGTCAAGGTTACAACGTCAGACACCTGCTTTTCAAATTATTTACCATACTTTTTTCTGCCTCAAGGTCTCCTGGATGCAAAATGAAAGGCGGAGAGGAAACCGACTGTCTAATTTCCAACATGGGGGGAAAAAATCCATCTGTGAAAGTGCTGAGTAACACCTCTAACCCTCCAAACCAAAGCAAAGCCGCAGTCATGATTAAAGCGAGAGACGTCTCCTCGCTAAGGTCATGCTATTAAAACGCAAGCCGCCATATTTTGGCAGCAACAGTATTGTTGTGATCACCCCTCCCCTCGCTCCCCTTTGAGACTTCTCAGCCTTGAATATTGTGATGATATTAATACTAATCATAATATAGCCGGCGATAGATATAGGCTCTTCCGCTTTGAACTGTAAATGGGTTGCGTTTGGGGGAAGAGAGGCGATTAAGAGCCGCGAGACAGTATAAGATGGTAAATCTGGGGAGGCAGAGGCGTTCCAGCCCCCCCACCATAAACAAATAATCCAGCGCTGCTTCTCAAACACCCCTATGCCATCTCAAATCAGTTTGGATTAGGACAGAATACAGGGATATTCCCTTTAATGTCACACAGAGACATAGAGAGAGAGAGAGAGAGGGTGCATCTTCCTCTTCCCCACTCCACGATGCGCTGTGTTTAGCCCTGCTTAGCCAAATGAGCTCCTAATAAATGCAGCGCTGAGCCCGTCTGCTGAGGAGTCGCTTATAATTGGAGGGCTTTCTCCTTCGCTTTAGAGAGGAAAGTATTAATGAAGGGGTGGGGTGGTAGGTGTGTGTCGAGGGTGGAGGGTGTGTGTGCGTGCCTGCCTGCCTGCGTGAGTGAGTGTGTTTGAAAGGTGGAGTGAGTGAGTGGGTAAGTGGGTGACTGTGTGTGTGCGAAAGGTGGAGTGCGTAAGGGTGAGCGGTGTACGTGGAGGGTGTGTGTGTGTGTGTGTGTGTGTGTGTGTGTGCCTCGTTCATATGGAAATGTGGCTCCATGTCTTCATTTAATGCTGCAGCTCACCAACCAAACACACTTGTGTTTTCTTTCTTTTTTTTTATGAACCTGTCGTTATCACTGCATTTTTTTCTCCATTTCTCTCCCTTCCACTCCTTTCTGCTGTTTAATCCCGCTACCTGCAGCGGGAAGCTGCTTTGTGCTTCAATAATAGGGAATCTATATGTTTATAGATATGGCTCACTTTGGTGTTTGAGCATGCATGCCTCAAAGACCTTCAAATCCTTCCTTTTGCTTTTTTTCCCCCCTGTTTGTGTCCCTCGTCTGTGTCGTTGTTACTTTTCTCTACTGTAGCTACGCTGGGCAAAATATAGGAAGAAAAGGGAGAAAAAAGAAAAAAAACATAGATGAAGAGGGCCGCTTTGTTTGTCGACTCAGGTAATTAATTTTCCCCTGATTACAAATGTTGACCAGTATGTGTGCGACCGCAATGCACAAGTGCGAAGGCGTTAATTTGTCATTGGCATGTCGATAACAACATCAGAGAGATCATGGCCACACTCACACAAACAGAGTAAAGAGAGGTCCACCCTGTAATGTCAGGCCTTATCACCTAATTGGGTGAACTCTGACAGAGCAGTGTGATGGATGACAAACTGATGGATGTGTGTGTGAGAGGCAGCAATAGGGCAAGGTGTTGGGGAGCCGCGTGGACTTATCACAGCGCTGTGGTCGTCGTCGTCGGGAGGGTACTTGGCGATAATCCTGTTTACCCTACAGCTGCACTGACAGATGTTATGATGAATTGGCTTGTATACTGTAATACGCAATGTATGTGTACCCTCACACACACCCTCTCAAGAGACCAGACTGGTTCTGGTTGTGGAGTTGAGTTTTTGCCCTCCCAGAGCTCGAATGACCCCAATCTGTATCAAACATGTTATTAGTTATTGCTAATTAATTGCTGATGATAAAGTTACGATAACAGTTTGTATTGCTGAGCATTTTATTTACTCTTAATATAACATAATAATTCATTTTGAAAGTTTCCACAGAGAAATGAGAAAGAAAATTACTCAAATAAGTTACAGTATGCCCCCCCGTCCGCTCTCTTCTTTCTTTCTTCTTTTTCTACTAAAATCCCGATCCTTAGATTCAATTAGGAAATATTTAGATATTTGTGTGTTTTGCGTGGGCGGAACTACAGAGCGGGAGGTCACAGCATGAGTTCCGAACAAGTAATCAATGTGTATTCACCATTTAACAAGGTCTAAATTATAAATGACATAGAGCTCAAGAAAATATGAAAAAAACAGTAAGTCTCACATTATTTAAAAAATGTGCAATACTTCCAAACAAAGCTGTATCTGTTCCCTTTCATATCTCCGTGGTGTTCTTTGGTGCCAGGCAGTGGCGGCCCCTGCATTTTATACCTGGGCCTTCTGAGCTGTCCTACTACACTTGAGCCAGCTCCTAATAATCTCATTATGACGCGCAAGCTACGGTTATTTGTTTCTAGAGGTGTAACATCACGTATTCGTATTAAACCGTTCGGTACGAGGCTTAAGAACCGAACAATACGTTTGAATAATACTAGTGCATTTGGAAAATGCAGAAGCTTAAATTGTGGGAAATATAATGTTTTCGGTGGACTGCGCTCACATAACGGACAACGGGCTGTGTGACCTTTTGAACCCGGAACAATAACAAAAAACATCCAAGGCCCCGCACTTCAGGGAGGCTAAGCTAACCTAGTTTACCGGGGAAACAACTGCGGCACACAATCTACGAACTCTCCCCGCAGCGCTTAGCTGTTCCCTACTGATTCAGACAGGGCTAAAGCAATCGCCACATAATCCCCATTTTTCCAGACCATCATTCTTGCTTTGTTAAAGAAAACAACAGCCTGAACGGATTCAATTGTCCGGACAATAACCCCGCGCATGATGGGATGCTTCGTAATTAACGGACAATGCATATAGTCCAAATCAATGTAATTAACACAATGACAAGAACAAACTCACAAGAACCAGTCACCTATATTTATATGACAACAAAGCAACAAATCAATCCAGCAACGCCGCAGCGCTAGAGCACGAGCCATTCATATTATTCATAAAAACGACACGATAGACAAATCAAACAAACACAGTAGAAACGCTACTGCAGAGGTAACAAAACAAAAGCAGTTGACTTACCAAAGCTGCCTTCACTTAAAGACAAAGTCCATCCTCCTTTCTTTGTTAACAAAGTCAGTAACTCCCAAATCCATTCCTCCTCCTTCAGCCATTGAGTGTTAAAAAACACAGCTAGGTAAAAAAAAAAAAGAATCTACACCAAGCAAAACGCTAAAAATGTCATAACTTCTCTTACATGTGTTTCAACCTGAACTCTTACTAAACACTAAGATCTGCTAGCTAGCTTTCTGTTTGACAAAAGTCACGCTGGCCCACTGACCAATCACGGCGCACGTTAATGCAGACATACTTAGCAGGCTACCTGGGTAGCACTGGCAGGTCAAAGAATACGGCCAACATGTCAAACTAAAGATCTGATTGGTTGAAGACTATGACAATCAACAATATCGTCCCCATTAAACTGCAAAGGCTCTCTAGCGGGCATCGGGCCTCTCTCCTTACATAGAGACATAGGGGCTGAATCTGATTGGATAAAAGCTCTCCTTAAAACAAGCTGCGCTGGAAGCAGAGCAACAGAGGAAGACAGGAGCTGTGCAATGAGAAAATAAGCTAATGGGAAAAAAAATTATAATACATGTAGTGCATTTGTGAAAAATTATTGAATTATAAAATAGCTATAACTTTGTGATTCTGTTTAGGCCAGCAGAGAAGGCTTAGCTGGCCCTGACGGCCCACCACTGGTGCCAGGTGTCAGACAGTAAGCACGAGTAGTACTTTACTCACAGGATTTCCTTCGGTTTTCAACAGTTTTCAAGTGCAGTTTTTGTTTTTTACAAAACAGCCGATGTCATCAGAGATATCTGTGAGCATGTTGGAAACAGAGGTGGGGTTTTGCCCCAGCCGTCCATATGTTAAACTGTTAACATTATCAAAATGTCTGTTTGTCGCATGTACTGTTGACAGAATCGCTATTCCGACAGAGGACTCAAGTTCTACAGAATTCCAACAGGATCACAACCGTTTCAGAGCAACCAGTGTTTCAGTTTTACGAATAACCATGTCAACTGGTGACTGTCAGCCAAATGCGTTCATGGTTGATTGTAGTAACTTAGGTAAACGGTTGGCGTAGATGATAAAGACAGATGAGTATGTATTCAAAATTGATTGAAGGGTTTACGAGGATACATGGTCTGTTCAAGTTTTCAACAGCTGCTTGTTAACTACGAGTTAACACCGTAACTACGCGTTAAACCGAAACACCGGCGGCGTCTCTGGCTACAAGCTAGTAAACGTGTTGACTACCAATGGACTGATCAAAGATGATTGGGTTTGTAGCGCCCATAAACTCTGAGTCTATACGTCATGGTGTTTGACATTCTGTACACGACCACAGATTACGTAGTTGTAAGCCTCTAGTTACATTCTCACTAATAGCACACATATCTGGAAAGCCAACTCGCTTTGACAAGCTATTGCACTCCGCCGTACTTTTGTTGACAAACTGCATGTACACTTGCGTTAACATTTTAGCTAAAGCCCTATCGAATGCCATGGACCTACATGCTCCATACTGTCAATACATTTACCATACATTAATGTCATTATTGCTTGAAAATATCACACGCAAGCATTGTCCTGAGGTTGTCTGTGGGAGTCGAGGAGTCAATCCTACTAAGCTCTGTAGGAGTGGACAGATTGCAGATCATGGAAGACTATTGTAGAAGGAGGGAGAGATGGGGAGGACGAAACAGAAGTAATGGAAAGTAGAGAATTATAACCATCTTTAGGGATGATAGAGGGCTGAGTACCGGTGATCAAAGTTAGCTATGCTAATGTAGGCTTTGGGAAGGTGAATATTTAACTAGAGCTACCTAAAAATCTCTTAACTGTTCAGATCCCTCTTCACATATTCCATGTATGACAGGCTGCATAGGCTGGCGTCTCTCTCTTCAGACAATTCATTATTGTTCTATCAGTTAGTTATAACTGCCAATGGATCAACCCTAGTTACAAATACAAGAAAATGGTACTTGGGCTGTTGCTGGGTAGCTACGACTTCAAATCAGAACTTTTATTGGGTAACACCGAAAATAATACTGAAAGATGATGAACCACATACAACTGGACATGATCTGGGGTAGTAAATCCAAAACAATTTAAAATTTGGATATTTTTTGGATACTTACTTCTAATAATTCAGGTGAAAAAACTTAGTAGTGTTATATGATACGAGTTTAACTTTCTTCACTGACATACATGAAGACATATTAGGCATCAATCCCAGTCCAGAGACAGAAAAGCAGTGGAAATGGGCAGTTAACAGCTTAATGTCTTACTGTAAAATCTTCAGAGGAATCCTCACCTAATGTAGACCCGCGTAGAGCAGCAGGGTATCCAGATAGTCCTGGTTTAATTGAGCTTTACAGACTCTCAGCTTGGGGAATGGCTGGATAGTGGTGTCTGCACTTAAAATCTGAGATAGTGTTGGCCTTCACTTGGCTTAGCACTTGAGAAATCCCGGCCTAACGCATGAAAGCCCTGAATCCAGGAACTGACAAGGGCTGAACTGGCGATAGCTGGCTGCAGGCGTATCTGACAGGTAGAGAACGACCTTAGTGCTTAGCACCTGGAAATCCTGCTCTAATGTCAGAAACTGCCTAAAACATGAACAGCAACTGCAGTGAAAAATGGTTCATATGCCAAGATATTCATTTCACAATTGACTTTAAAAGGCACAATGAAAAGGATGTCATTTACTGTTCACAGCACATGGCACATTGGCTACAAAGCCACTCCTGGCTGTTGCAGGAGAGAATCATCATTATTTGGTCGCTTGTCAGGACAACGTTAACACTTTTAGTAGATTGGAGCAACGTTGTTATTTTCTCAAGGCAAGGCTGTTTTAAAAAAAAAAATAAAGCCATGACCACGATGGCAAACGTCCACTAACCTTACCGAAGATGTAATTCTAAACATAGGCCGAAACGTAAAGAAACTATCTTGGAGAACTTGTCGGATTACAGCGTCACAGTCAAGAACCTATATTTCTATCTACCTCAACTCACAACGTACAATAAGCTCCCTATACTAGCTGGCTAATTCTAGGTGGCGTAGAGGAGGTGTAATCAGTCAGTTACTGAGATTACAGCAAGAGAGAAAGAGGAGCTACAGCTTCATTGTTGTGTGTGTGTGTGAGTCACAAGGTCATGTTCATAGTGCTAAGCTACAAAAGAGGGAGCGTTACCCGAAAAGGAAGCTGACCCCAAAGCATAGAAAGAGCTGCCCACAGAAAAGCCACCGCACGGAAAGGAAGCAGAAGACAAAATGAAACATGACAAACGGGAGAAAGAAACATCCTCTGCTGCGATGTGTCTCTAATTGACGCTCACAATAAGGTCTCGGACGTCTTTTGTTGATTCCTCTGTCCCCCCTCTCTTTTCTGTTTTCAGCGCTAATTTGATTTCTGGAAATCAGGGTTTTGTCTCGTCAAGTGACTGACAGTTGCCTTTGCCTTAATGAATGCACGAGTGGGGGAAAAAAAAAGAGATTCTGGCGGATAATGCTGCTCTCTCTCTTGCTCCCTTTCTTATATCGAGCTCCAATAATTAATTCACACGCATATCTGCAACATTAGTTCCAGAGGAGATAATTAAGAAAATGATTTTGGTATTGTTCCCCGGCATCTATCAAGACAACGCGGCTATCTGTTGTTAGAAAAGCTAGTAGTCACCATTACCGTATCTTTAAAGGGCAGTGATTTCGCGTTTGGTAATTGCATGACGGATTTCAAGCAATGCTATTAATTGACTGTAGTGAGTATGCATTTATCTCCGTTTCATTCCCACCAAGAGTGTGTCGTCCATGTGTGTGAGTCTGCGAGAGAGAGATAGTGTGCATGTGTGTGTTTAAACAAATAAACTATCTTTGCGTCACATTCATTATCATCCTAAGTCATTTATTTTTCTGCTATCTGGCAGCAAACATTTGTGCGTTGACTTCTTTGTCACGGCGACACCATTCAGTCAGCGTTCGGCTGCGGCGCCGTGTTTTCATTGTGTCTGTATCTTGTTCATCATGCTAACGTCAACTGCTAACATGAAAGACAACTTTTTGTCAATACAGTCGGGCACCGGGCCAGATATTAAATTAAACGGATTGAGGAAGTGGAGATATGCCTTTTTTACTGTTTTCTTTTCCGAAATGTAAAACTTAAATTAATTTAAATGTTGTCCATAAAATCCAACAGCAGCAACCGACAACGTTTTCAAGTAAAAGTGTTGCGCTTGGTTTAAATTCCTGTTGCCATATGAGAACATGCAGAAGTTACAGTAATAGTCTGTATATCTCAAAGCAGTGGTATTGTGGTGCTACTTTTTCTCTAAATTGCTTCCTCAAATGCCGTACAACGCCGCAGCTTTTCCATCTTAGTTTGTTAATATGAATTGCTTCGTCTTAAAGCTGCATCAATTGATTTTTGTGACCACTTGAGGGCAGTGGAACAAGCTGAAATCACTGACATGAAGTTAACATGGCGACAGTGTTCGCAATCGTTTGGATTCATGGTTCTGATCACCTGATGAATTCAAGTCCAATATTCACGCTCCTTTTAGCTTTATTTTGCTCTCCGCTAACTGGGCTTAATACATCTGGGGCTAAAGGCCTCACTACAAGCCAGTTGCTAACTCTCTCTGTCTGCCGTGTGGTGCTGGGCAGGTTAAAAACAATGGGTTTATCACAGCTTTTTTTGCTGAAAGAAAATGCAAACGACGCTGATGAGAGAATAACAACAGCTATAAGACCACAAAAGAAGTCGCCGGGATGAGCAACTACTTTTCTGAGGCTGAACAATAACACGGGGGTGAATTCTGTCGCGGCATCGAGTTACGCCAACACGTGTCGATCCACTGTTGATGTGGTTGACAAGGGCAGCTTTTCTGGCCAACATTGTATCCATGTGTTGTGGATTTCCCAAACAATCGAGGCTTTGATTTCTTTTTTTCCTAATTAATTTGTAAGATGTCATGTAGCAAAATTAAACTTTATCTCAAAATGCAGGCTCACGCGGACTTGTGACCAAATTGGTCTGCATGTGTGTCACCTCACTAGAAACTCACGTACTCTTGTGAGGCTTGGTTTCATCTGAAACCCTAAGTGAACGAAACAATGGCAAATGGGTCTTTAATTAATTAAACAATTAAGTATCTAAAACTCATCTGCATTAGGGATTTTAAGTAAAAAAGAAATAGTAACAATTAGACCGGGCCCAGAAACCCTGACTTTGTTTTCTTTATTTGCCGTTTGTTCCATCTCTTTGTCAGTGGTCTTTAGAAATCACATTACCTCCGTGTTAACATATTAAAGCCATCCTTATTGATTTACCTGATCATTCACA